>RJWH01003374.1:68633-159294 GCA_004363575.1 Solenodon paradoxus | reverse complement strand
ATAGCTCAGTATCTGGGAGTGTAATCCCTCCACATGTGTACTTTTTTCTAAAATGGCTTTGGTTATTCGGGGTCTTTTGTTGTTCCATACAAATTTTAAGGTTTTTTTGTTCTAGTCCCTGTAAATAATCCATGGAATTTTAATCTGGATTGCATTAATTCTTTAAATTTTCTTGGGTAAGATGATCATTTTTATGATGCTGATTCTTTCCAGTCATGAGCAGGATGTTTTTCCATTTCTTTGTGTTGTCTTCTATTTCTTTAAGAACTTGTAATTTTCTTTGTACAGGTCATCTGCTTCCTTAATATATGCCCAGGTATTTTATTCTTTTAACTTCTACTTTAAATGGTGTGATTTTTATGATTTAATTTTCTTCCAGTGTATTGTTTACATATAACAATGGATGGATTTTTGTGCACTGATTTTGTAACTTGCCACTTTGCTGTATTTACTGATTACTCCTAGAAGTTTTTTCAGAGTTTTTAGAGTTTTCAATATATATAATCATGTCATCAGCAAATGATAGTTTTACTTCCTCCTTTCTAATTTGGATTACTTTTATTGCCTTGTGTTGCCTAATTTACTCTGGTTAATACCTCCAATACGATGTTAAATAGCAGTGGCAGAGTGGAAAGCCTTGCCTAGTTCCTGATTTTAGAGGAAATGATTGCAGCTTTTCACCACTGACTATGGTTTTGGCTGTGGGTTTTTCGTATATGGTCTTTATTATAAAATTCCCATTTCTGGAGGGTTTTCTTTTTCATCATAAATGGGTGTTGGATCTTGTTAAAAGCATTCTCTACATCTATTGATATGATAATGTGGTTTTTCTCTTTGCTCTTGTTGATAGGGCGTATTACATAAATAGATTCATGTATGTTGAAACATGCTTGCATTCCTGGTGTAAATCCCACTTGGTCATGATGGGTAATCTTTTTTAATCTATTGTTGGGTTAAGTTTGCTAATAAATTATTGATAATTTTTGCATTTAAGCTCTTAGAGATATTAGTCTGTAATTTTCTTTCTTGGTGACGTAACTATATCAGCTTTTGGTATCAATGTGGAGTTAGTCTCATAAAAGGTATATGGGAATGTTCCCTACTCAATATTTTGGAAGAATCTGAGAAGAGTAGCTATTAATCCTTCTTTGAAGGTTTGGTAGAACTCATTAGAAAAGTCATCTGGTCCTGGGTTTTTATTTTGGGGGACACTTTTGATTACTTCTTCAATTTCTTTGCTTGTGATTGTTCTCTTCAGATTTTTCAGTTCTTTCAGGTTCAGTCTTGGTAGGCTGTTTTTTTCTAAAACTCTGTCCATGTCCTCAAGATTGTCCACTTTGTTGGCATAGATCTGTTTTTAGTAGTCCCTTATGATGTTTTGAATTTCTGTGGTATCCACTGTAATTTCTTCCCTTTTATTTCTAATTCTCATTATGAGAGTTTTCTCTGTTTTTTTCTTTGTGAGTCTTGCCAATGGTTTGTCGATTGCTTATTTTTAAAAAACTTTTGATGGATCAATCTTCTGGATTGTCTTTTTTTTTCTATATCATCTATTTCTGCTCAAATTTTGATTATTTCCATTCTTCTGATGGTTTTGGCTTTAATTGTTCTTCTTTCTCTAATTGTTTTAAATATAGAGTTAAGTTGTTTATTTGCAATTTTTCTTATTTCTTGAGGTGGACTTGGATTGCAGTGAATTTTCCTCTCAGTACTGCTATTGCTGCATCACAGATTCTGGTAGTATGTGTCTTCATTCTTATTTGTCTCTAAGTTTTTTTTTCTAAGTTTCTCTTTGATTTCCTTTTTTACCCAAGAGATATTTAGAAGCATATTGTTTAGTTTCCAATTAAGTTGGGGTCATCCAGTTTTCTTCATGTGGTTGATTTCTAGTTTTATGCCGTTGTGGTCAGAGAAGATGCTTGGTATGACTTCAATCTTTGTAAATTTGTTGAGAGATGTTCTGTGTCCCAGGATATGATCTATCCTTGTGCACTTGAGAAGAAATTGAAATCTTTAGTTGCAGATGAAGTGTTCAGTATATGTTTATTAGACCTATATGTTCCATTTAAAGTAGCTGTTTCCTTGTTAATTTTCTGCCTGGTTGATGTGTACATTGCTATAAGTGGGGTATTGAAGTCTCCCACTATTGTGTTCCTGTAGATATCTCTCATCATATCTAATAACACTTGCTTAATAAATTTTGATGCTCCTACATTTGGTGCATATGTTAATAAGCATTATGTCTTCTTGCTGGATTGACCCTTTCATCATTATATAATGTCCATCTCTGTCTTTTGTTATGCTCTTTAGATGGAGTCTGTTTTATTCAATATGAGTATAGCTTTACCAGACTTTTGTGGTTGTCCTTCCACTGTGAGTTTGTCTTCCAACCATTACTCTGTTTTTCTTTTGAAAAATGGTGGGTTTCTTGAATGCAGCAGAAGCTTGGATTATGCTTTCTACTCCTTTCAACAACTTCATCATTTGGTGAGTTCAGTCCATTGAGGTTTGGGGTAATTATTGATAGGTATCTACTTATTATCATTTTGTAATTTATCTTCTGTATGTTGCTCCAGAAATGACTTTGTTCTTCTCTTTCTCTTCTTAGGTCAGATGGGTATAACTATGTTTTGATTGGCTTTCCTTTTTGTTTTCTTCTATATTTCTTCCCTGTGAATGTATTTTGAAGTTACCCTGAAGTTAGCATTAACAATTCTATATTTGTTTCCTATTTTTATTTGAAAGCAATTAGTCTTCCACTCATTCTAACTATCCACATTTTTGCTCTCTTCTCTTCCTCCCTACTTTTTCATTTTCTGTCTTACAATTTTTATGTGAGGTTTCTTTATACTTTATAGAAAATTCTTTAAAATTTTTTCAAAGGTGGTTTTGTGGTTATGAATTTTTTAACTTTTCCTTATGAAAAGATTTTTTTCATTCTTTCAGTTCTGAATGATAATCTTGCAGGGTGTAATATCTTAGGTTGGAAATCCTTTCCTCTCAGCACTTTGAATATTTCATGCAAATTTCAGTTGAGAAATCCACTGACATTCTTTGGGGACTCCTTTGTATGTGACACGTTTTTCTCTGACTTCTTTTAAGATTCCTTATCTTGTATTCTTGACATTTTGATGACAGTGTTTCTAGGTGTAGGTCTGTTTGGGTTTCTTTTATTAAGAACTCTTTGAGCTTTTTGGATCTGGAGGCTCGCTGTATTCTTCAGGTTTGAGAAGTTCTTATATATTATTTCTTCAAATATATTTTCAATCCCCCTTTCTCTCGTTTCTCCTTCTGGGACCTCTATGATGTGAATGCTATTCCTTTCAATATTATCTCAAAGGTTTTGAGTTGTATCTTTGTTTATTAGCATTTCTTTTACCTCTTCGCTGATTTTCTTGAGTGCATTCCTCTTCCCTATTTTCTAGCTCAATGATTCTATTGGAAACTTCATCTGTGCTGTTATTGAGACCCACTACTGAATTCTTTAGTCAGGTTCCATATTCAATTCTTCTCTTTCTTTTCTGATGTTTTCTTTTACTTCTTCTATTGTTTTCTGGATTCCCATGAGTATGTTAATCATTGTTACTCTAAATTCATTTCAGGTAGCTTGTATAAATCAGCTACATTCAGATTTTGCCCTGGATTTTTGATTGGATCCATTAGTTCATGTATATTTCTCTGTGACTTTGCTGTTTAGCATTCTGTTCATATTCTGTGAGTTTGGTTTTCCTGCAGTGATGGGTTGTGTAGGGTGATCGCCTTGTTGCTGGACCACAACAGGCAATCAGACTGCAGTTTCTACTTCTACCCACAGGGTTGTGCTAGTGGGTAGCATTAAGGTTTACTCTCTTCAGGGAGATTACCTTCTTCCTTTAATCGGTTGTATTGGGGGTTGGATATCCAGTTGGCAGGATATCTGATGGGCGGGATATTAGTGGGTGGATCCTGAGACTTAAGAGCAAAATGATGGTGGGAGGTGTTAGGGGTGGGGAATTGACCTAGCTGATTTCGGTTATGGTAGTGCCCAGTGTAATTTCACCAAGCAGGCTCGAGCTTAGTTCCTGGTGCATTGGGTCTCCTTCCCCCCTGTCATTGTGGTCTCTCCTGCCTCTACATTTCTTCTCTGGTGGGCTGCCTCTACACTGGGTCTTTAGGCTGTTTGCGTCCTCCACTGCTACGGCTCTTATGCCAAGTCCCAAACCTGTGGTTTAGCTGCATACTGGGATTTTTTTCACCTACCTTTTGTGGTCACAAAAACCACTCTCTCTCCTCAGCCAATGGACCTGCCCTTCCTTGGTATTTGCCTCTTGAGAATAGGTGAATTTCTAGTTTTTTCTGTGGGGAGGATCTGAGTCTTGCTCCTACCAGGTTACCATCTCTGCACTCTTTTTTATTTCTTTGATAACTGCTTTATAGTATAGTTTGAAATCAGTAAGTATGGTGCCTCTGCTGTCCTTTTTTCTCCCCTAAGGAAAGTTTTGCCTACTGGAAGTTTTTTGTGGTTCCATACAAAGTATGTTTTTCGATTTTATTTTATTGTTTTTGTTCAATTTCCTTGAAAAATGCCCCCAGAATTTTGGTGTTTATTGTATTAACTCTTAAGTAAACTGTTTTAGGCACAGTGGAAATTTTAATTATATTAATTATTCCAATCCATGAGCACTGGACATTCTTCCATATCTTGTATCTTCTTCTATTTCTTTTGTTATGTTTGTAGTTTAAAATATAGAGCTCTTTCACCTCTTTTCTAAGTTTATTCTCAGGTATTTTAATCTTTTTTTGGTGTTATTGTGAATGAGATTTCTTTTTCTTCTAGTTCACTGCATATAGAAATGACATTAATTTTTGTGTACTGATTTTATATCCTGTCACTTAGCTGTATTCATTTGTTTTTTCTGCAAGTATTTTGGTAGAGTATTTCAGATTTTCTGGTATAATGTCATCTGAAAATAAAGTTTTATATCTTCTTTTCCATTTGGATTCTTTTAATGTCTGTCTCTTTCCTTATTGCAATGATCAGGACTTTTGTAAGTGTATTGAATAGCAATGGCTAGAGTAGAAATCTTATCTTGTTCAGATCTTAGGGGAAAGGTCTTCAGTTTTTTGCCCTGGAGATGTTAACTGTGTGGTTCTATCAACTATGGCTTTTATTATATTGAGATATGTGCCTTTTAGTCCTACTTTTGTGAGGGGAATTTTTTTTTTTTTTTTTTTACTATAAATGGGTGCTGAATCTGTCAAATGCTTTTTGTTCATGTATTGACACGAGTATTTTTTTTTTCCACTTTCCCTTTGTTGATATGGTGTTTTACATTAATTTGTGTGTGTTGACCATCCTTGGAGTAAATTCTACTTAGTCATATTGTGTGATGTTTTTAATGTGCTGTTTAACTTGATATGCAAGATTTTGTTGAGATTTTCACATCTGAATTATTAATACTGATTTTCAATTTTCTTCTTGATACTGTTTTTGCTTGATTATGAATCAGGGTACTGTTAACCTTATAGAATGTATTTATGAGTCTGTACCCTCTTGTTCAATTTTGTGGAAGAGTTTAAGGAGAATGAGGTTTAGTTTTTCATTGAATGTTTGGTAGAAATTGCTAGTGAAACCATTCTGACCTAGGCCTTGTTTTTCTGGAGAATTTTAACTATCACTTTAATGTCTGTCTTATGAGTGATCCATTCATTTTCCATGTCTTCCTGTTTCAGTTTTGTTTGGCTATAGGATTCCAGAAGTCTGTTCCTTTCTTCATGATTGATGAATTTGTTCACATTTATGTACTTGTAATAGCCTCTTATGAGTCTTTGTATTTCTCTGAAGACTACTATAATTTCACCTCTTTTGCTTCGGATTCTTTTTATTAATTTTCTCTATTTTTCTTCGTGAGTCTGGATAAGATCAATTTTATTTATTAATTAAAAATACTAGCTCTTGGTTTCAGGGATCTTCTGGGTTATCATTTTGTTTTCAATTTCATTTATTTCTGTCCTGATTTTTATTATTTCCTTCCTTCTACTGATTTTTGGGATTGATTATTCTTTTTCTAGTTCCTTCAGGTGTTTGGTTATACATTTCATTTGAAATGTCTTTTGATTCTTGGTATTCTTTGAATGCTACAAACTTTCTCACAGGACTGCCTTGCTAGATTTCACATCTTCTGGCAGCCTCTTTTTTTTGTTTATTTTTTTTTATTTCAGATAACTTTAAATTTCTCAATGTGTCTGGAATTATTCACAAGTATGCAGTTTAATCTCCACATCTCTGTTGTTCTTCCAGTTTTGTTTTTCTGGTTCATTTCTAGTTTCACCTTTTTATGGCTGAAGAAATGTCTATATATTTTCAATTCCAATATATTTGTTTGTATATATTTATTGAGACTTCTTATGTCTCAGGATATGGTCTATTCTTCAGAAGTTCCATGCACACTTGTGAAGAATCTATATTCTTTCGTTGTTGTTGCAGTAGAAAACTCATAGTATGTTAGGTCCACATGATCTCTTGTTTAATTTAGGGTCTTCATTTTTTAATGATTTTATGCTTTTATGATCCATTGACTTATATTAGTTATTAAAATCTCTTACTACTGTTACTGTCAATGTCTCCCTTTAGGTCTATCAGTATTTAAAAATATATTTAGTTGGTTTAGCATTGGGTGCATGCATATATTTTAATAAAAAAAAAATTCTTTTTGATGGTTTAGCCTCTTGACCATAAAGTAGTGTCTATCCTTACCTCGTGTTACCTTTTTTAGGCAAGTTTACCTTATATATTAGGATTTTCACTTTCAATCTATGTTTATCTTTGGATTTGAATTGAGTTTCTGAAGGCATACTATTGATGGTTCCTTTTTTTTTTATCTATCCATTTTCTCTCTGTCTTTTGGTAGTGAGTTCAGCCCATTTACATTTAAGGTGATTAATGACATGTAAAGCTTTATTGCTGTCATTTGAGCCTGTGTTTTCTGTCTCTATTGCCTCTTTATTCCATTTGCTTTTGTTTGTATTTTACTTTGGATAGTTTTTGGTGTTGATTATTTCTTCTTCTTCCCAGATATGTATCTCTTTAGGACTGGGTTTTGTGCTGATGTGTGAATTGTCTCTAACTGCCATTCCATGATACTCTTTAATGAGCCTATGACATACAATTACATGCCATTACAGATTATATGTTATTCTTCCACCTTAGTGTTTTTGTATTCTTTTCTATTAGCCCCATCTTTATTTTTTATTCTATTTTACTGTTTATGACCATTCTTAATACTTGGTGAATCTTTGTTTTCATTTTCCCTGTTATTGAACTCCTTTCAACATTTTTGTAAGGCAGGCTTGATGATTTAAATATCCATTAACTTTTGCTTCTATAGGGTTCCTGCTGAGTCTTATGATATACTTATGAGTGTTCCTTTGTAAGTTAGTGTCTTTATCTATCATACTTTAGTAGTTTTCATTATTATTGACCATTGCTAGTTTTACTTTTATGTGTCTTGGTGTAGTTCATTTTATGTTAAGGAACAGATATTATTTCAGCCCTTGAATTTTCATGATTACTATTTGTGACAGATATGGGGAGTTATCTGCTATTATTTCTTTAAATAAAGTCTCTGCTCCTTTTTTCTTCTCTATCTGGTTCACAGAGCTTTTTATTTTTCTTCAGTCATGTTTCTCTCTCCTTTCCCATAAAGACTGTTTCTATGATTTTGTCTTCAATTTCTGAGATTCATTCCTCTGCAAGTTGAGTCTGTTTATAGAAATTTTCAATTTTGTCTTCAATTCATTAATTGTACTTTATATAACTGCATTTCTGTTGGGGCTTTCTTTATAGTGTCAAACTCGTTGGTAAAGTAATCTGTCCCTTTTCTGAAATTTTCCATTTGCCTTGCAGTAGTTGATTGTACTTCCTGTATATTGTTCAGCTTTTTAAAAACTATTTATGTTTTATTGTATGTTTTTTTAAAAAAGGTGCAGACAGGAATGAAGACAGTAGGCAAGCAGGCAGGACAAGAGCAGAAGAGAAAGCAATTTGTCTCTCATGTAGTTGTTCACACAGGTTGTCTCTCCCCCACCATAGTCCTGGGTCCAACATTCATCCCAGGGGTATATAGAGGCTACTCACCTTACCTCTGCTCCACCAGGATGTGCCTCATTATCTTTTAAGTTGTCCTAATCAGTGGCAATATAATTCTTCTCTAGGGTGTTCCTGATGTCTTCCTCTCTTTGAGTCATTCATGTTTTGTTTTGGGAGGATTTAGATTTTTATATGGCTTGCTTCTCTGCCTTGTATTTAGCTCTGTGATTTTATTTTTCTCTTTCCCTTTTGTTTATTTCCTTGGCAGTGGCTGTTGTAATTGACACTCAAAGCACCAGGTTCTCCTGCCTGCTTTACTGAGGTTGGGCTGTGGGGTATGCTTTGGTCTGCTCGTGCCGGGATTTAGGATCTTCTTCCTTAATTGTGGTGGTCTTTTGTCAGGTCTGTTGCTGGGGTCAAGGCCACAGTAAAGGCAGTGAGTGGGACAGTCTTGCACTTGGGGCCAAGAATCTTCTTTTTCAGGCTTAATTTAAACTCTTCTTCAATACTATGAAGTGGGTAGAATCACTTCCCATTTTTAACTTCTTACTATCAATATCTCATCTTGAGACTGCTGTATGTCCTAAATGATATTTTTTCTTTGTTTATAAAATCATTAGAGCCCATTTCCTACAAATGAAGTTATAACACATTGGTACTACTTGACAATCTTTAGAAAATTTTCCAGATTTAATTGCTTCTTGAATTTCCTTTCCTTTCCTCCTCTCTCAGTATTGTGCTACGTGTATTTTTCTGATATTTTTTCATTCAAGCATATCTTTACTCATGCTGCCTCCCCTGCCTATGATACATTTTTCTCCCTAGAACCCATAACCAATTTGCTTCCCTATTTAAGTACTTTGTCTTCTGTATGCAGATCAAATGTTTCTTCTTTGATATAACATTAATTCTGCTAATAAAAAGTAGCCATCTTGACAGGCCCTGGTGGAGTAGCAGTTAGGTCAATCACTTCCAAAGGACACAACCACATACTCCTGGTTCAAGTCCTGGGTCCAGAGGGAAACAACAAGTGTGAACAACTAAATGGAAATAAAGTGCTTCTTCCTCTTTTCCATTTTTGCCTGCCTACCTGTCTCAATTCCTGCCTACATCTTTCCTTAAAAAAATTAGCCATGTCTATCATGACATTTATTACAGAATAATGTGATTTACAGCAATTTGTGCATGTTTTCCCCTTTGAGAAAAAGCTATATATTTATATATGTAACCCCTTTAGCATCTATGACTATATCTGACATGAAGTATGTAGCTGAGTTTGACATTTTTACCCATTCATCCTGATCTAGAAAGCAATTATTACCATACAGCAGAAATCAATAGCATTAATCAGAGTAAGGAAATCTAAACAAGAGTACCCCAGTATTCAGTGAATGTAATCTGGTACTGATTCATCAAGAAAGAGCAGGTTAAATTTAGAACTCTTGAAAATAAACCCTGAATAACCTGAGTCTGACAGCAATAAAAAAGCATCTCTGATAGATAAGTAAGACTGCTTTGCTCTGTCATCAATCAATGACCACAGCTACTTGTTAATTAATGAAGTCAAGTTTTTTCTCTAATGGCAACAACACTTGGTTACATTTGTGAAACGAGAATTGATTCTCATTGACTTAAACCCTCTATTTACTGTGTCATGAGCATGTAGTTGGATGACTAATTGAATAACTGGCCTCAAATTAGAAAGTTTTAGACTCTTCACCTACACAACTTCATTAGTCAAGTGCTCATATTGAGAAGAAAATCTTGCTCTGAGTCAATACAGCTATAGCTATCTTTGATTCACCACAGTCTAGTAGCAGAACACTGGCCAAGAAGGTAGGAACATGGGTTCTAGTCCTAGACCAGTCCCAGATTAACTCAGGACCTCTGAACTTAAATTCTAATGAGCTTTATTATCACATATACTTCCCCTTGGACTCCAACTTGACTTTTTATTAGCTCTTAGATTTCCTACATGTAATTTGTTTCTCCAAGCCTCATTGTCATCATCAGTAAGACAAGCATAAGGAAAATCATTGGGGGACAAAAAGGTTCAATTGGGATACTACCAAGAAAAGTCTGGCTTGGTGCCTAAGACAAAGGCAGTAAATATTGATCTAAACGAATATTCTTTAAGTGTTTTGTTCCACCCTTACCTACCTTTATCCTTTTGTTTCTTCATCCACTGATGTAGGAATAATACCCTGCCTCACAGAATGGAAAGGAATGAGCAAATGGGACTCATACTAAAGAGCTGTATCTTCTTTATAGGGCTTTCTTAAATATAATAGGGTGAGTCATAAGCACTAGGAAAACAAAATGAGTTACCGACCTTTAGGTCAGTCATTTAGGCAAAGTAGCAAGTTGGTAGAGCTTAAAGTGTTTCCAGGGTTGTTTACTCAGCAGGTTTATGTGATGGGAAGAAGATTAGGAAGAGTTCATGTAATAGTGAAGGATTTATACGACCATTTTCTTTACTTAATACACATCCTCAAGAATTGTGATTCATTTAGACTTGCACCAAGTTCAATGAACTAAGATATTTCATGTAATGCATTTAGTGATGAAGAAAACTTTCCTTTTACTGACAAAAATCTGTCAAAAGGGCTGTAGATAACCTCATCCACATCATGGTAACAACTCAACAGATGCTTGCCCCTAAGACTGTTACCAAATATTTTGGAAAGACATTGAAAAGTTGTACAAATAAACTATCGAGATGTATGTTTTAAAGTCTCCATCAGAGTGACGTTTCCTAATTCCCACATGTGGTTGACATTTGATATACTCCATTATAAATAAATCACTGTACTAAACGTATAACTGAAGGTGCATTTGCAACTCTACTTTGCTAATTAATGTATACATTAAGATGCCTTAACTAAAAAAACAGCTAACTTTAAATGAAAGGGTCACTTTTATTCATGAATTTATATTCCAATAATGACTGCATTTAATGTAATTGATGAATTTCATTTCTGGAATGATATAGGATACAAAAGAAAGGTTTATAAAAGTCTACATCTCTACTAAAAACCCTGAGTATTCATTTAATTCTCTACATCCTTCTTTTACAAAATGAGCAGTTTAGCTAACATATGCTGTCTATTCTTGGTAATTGTATATGTGGAAGAATATCACTCATTTATTCAGTGTATCAAGTCTTGTAATCACTATCTTGAGCTACTTTCTGTATTTAAATACTTTGAAAAAATCTTAAGAGGGAAATTTAAACTAACAACCATTAGTTTCATCATCAACTGATGGTTTAATCGCCAATAGTATAGCCATTTAAATTAGCCTCCTGTGGATGATTAGACAATGTAGTCGATGAACCAGTGTGAAGCACCTGTGCATAATGGGCAGTAAAAGCTATGCAAAGTCTCACTCCCAATTAATAAATAAACCAACAAACCAATGACAATCTCATCAGTACGTTGGATGACTGATTTCCTATTGTCAGTGGTTAGTTTCCCTTTACAACAGATAGTCCCATTTCTCATTGTGGAAAGTGACTGAACAGGAACACAGGTAGATTAGCAAATTTTCCCTTATCCAGGCATTGGAAAAAAATTCATTTGAAGAAGCCAGTGTGTTTTCAAACGATCATCTTTCACCCATTAGTAAGTTGTGAAATTCATTTAATGTATGATATGGTCTAAATGTGTCTTCCTAATATTAATATGTTGACATCTTAATCCCTAAAGAAAACAGCATTCTGAGGGTGGGGTCTTGAATGAGATCAGTTCCTTATAAAAAGATCCCTAGCCTCTTTCTACCATGTAAAGACACAGCAAGAAGACACTGGCCAGAAAATGGGCCTTCATCAGCCCATGCTGTCCCTTTGCTGACCCTTTCTTGTTTCCATAACTGCAAGAAATAAACCTGTTTTTATAAGTTACTCAGTCTTGGTATTTCGTTATAACAGCTCAAAAGAACTAAGCCAATTGGTCATGACATGTATGTTATAATAACATGTCATGACATGTTATTCCTGTGAGTTTCATTTTAAAATGTTTGAAGTCACTGAGTTATTTACACTTTGGATTATAAACAATTTTTAGGCAAATTTGCACAATGCCAGATTATTAAGAGATTTTATTTTTTTTAAATGAAAGATACTGGCAAGAATGAAGGCAAGTAGGCAGGCAGAAAAAACAGAAAGGAGGAAGAATCATTTTTATTTATTTATTTTTATTTAGTTATACATCTTGGTTGTTCTCCCTGGCCTGGGACATGAACCTGGGTCCTTGGAATGTATGTGGAATGTGCTTTGCCTGGAGGCAGTTGACCAAACCACTACTCTACCAGGGTGCACCAAGAGATATTTTCAATAGATCATCTAATATCACTTAAGATAGCAATTAAAAAATTCCTTTGCAACAGCTCCAGAGGTGGTCATTGTCTTCTGAGGCATTCTTATCTTGGTCATAAAACCAGTCCTTCCCTCCAGTACCTAGCATTCAGCATGGTCTAGTTATCCCATTTCTAGTTCTTAATCTAAAAACACAAAAGCACGAATTCACAGAGATATATGCACCTATGTTCACTGCAGCATCATTTACAATAGCTAAGAGCTAGAAACAACCTAAGTGCCCATCAACAGGTGAGTAGATAAAAAAAAAGGTGTATATATGCACAATGGACTATCACTTAGCTGTTAAAAAGTCGAAGTCCTGCTATTTGCAGTAACTTAGTGAGGTAAGTCAGAAGGAAAAAGACATCATATGATTTCATTCATACGTCGTTTATAGGTAAACCAAGCAAACAAATAAATTAAATCAAACAAAAATATAATCTATAAAATCAAATTAGTGGTTACAAGCAGGGAAGGGGGAAAGCCAGGCAAATTGTGTAAAAGGTTTCAATTATATGGACTGGTGGCAATAAACTTAATGTATGTTGATTTATAATGATGCACACCTATATAATGTCATTATGCAATGCAATGTTCCTTCAAGAAAATAAACAAAAAGAAAACCAAACCATGAATTATGTCATAGCCTGCTGCAAAAAAATCCAAAGGGAGAGTAAAGGGAGGATACAGGTTTTGTGGGACCAAAGTTTTTTTGGGGGGAGGCCCTCTTCAAGGAATAGAAAATCAAACTACAAATGAAAAATGAGTATGAAAGGAAAATGTTGATATAGATTATAAAATGAAGTATAATGACTTCCCGGAGACTTAGTCTTTAAGGTTTCTTTCTCTTGAGATCTCTTTTGGGTAATTTATCAGAAATGCTTACGTAGAAATACTTCCTGATGGTAAGTAGACTTTCCTTCCTTCTGAACTCACAATTCCCTAGCAACTCCTAACACTCACAGGACCTTGAAGGTCAAAACTTCATGTACTTTAAGTTCGTGAAAAAAATTTGTCTAGCATTTATTTCTAGCAGAAATAAAGAAATGATTGCAAGACAACACACTACTGACTCTGAGACCAGGAACTCATAGACGGAGCTGTAGAATCAGTGCTTAGACTAAGACTTTGCCAATACACTGGCTGGGGCTTGGCTCTGTCATTTAATCATCTCAACTCTGAACAAGTTGCTTCATATCCCCGCATCTCTGTTTCCTCATTTGCAAAACAGAGGTATTGGTATTAATTACCTTAACAGGTTATAAATGGCACTATACATATAAAACTTCTAGGCCAATGCTCAAGTATGAGCTCAATGAATGCTTGTTATTGTTTTAAGGAAGCCTATAGTTAGAATTAGAGACAGATGATTTGGAGTCTAGGCCTCATTATTAATCTTCTGTTTTTCTTCTGTATGATGAAATAATGTCTACTTCCCACTAAAAAATGTAGTGTGAAGGAGACACTTAGAGGTCCTTGAAAGGAAGATTTTATATATATATATATATATATATATATATATATATATATATATATATATATATATATATACACACACACACACACACACACACATATGTGTGTGTATAATTGAATATAGTGAATTCATATAGGTAACATTATAGCAATAATGATAACCACTTTAGAACATATTAATAAAATAAACATGAATATCAATTAAACTATAACCAATGCCAACTGCATAATTTCCATTATATAACAACTGCATTCAATGGAGGAGGGGGATATAATGGCAAAGGAGAGAAGGACATCTTAAATTGTAGTTTATAGTAAGCAGTCCTTAGAAAAAAATTTTTAGAAGTCCAATTCTATAAAATGCAAGTAAATAAATGGTAGCATTTCTTGTAAAGAAAATTAACACTGAATAGTTTTAAAAGTGCTTGATCAAATTTCTTAAAGAGGTTAAATGTCTTTCCATTGAGATATACTCTGAATGATGATGTTTCTTAGAATCTGTTTTTGGACAGATAAAGCAAAGTTTAAGTTCTCCTTCAAGCCATTTTAACATGATGAAATGTTGCAGATAATAATAACAGAATTGATAACACTTACCATATTTAAGAAAATTAAGATATAGAAATACTTAACACATCATGCCCAACTACTGCATAGATATTCTTGGTCAATTCCTGCTTGGACATATGGTTATAAAGTCTTTACACATGTATACATTCTCTTAATTATTTTAAAGTATTTACTATTTATTTACTTTATTGAAGGAATATTGCACTATTACATTGAATAGGTTCAAGGTATACATCATAGTAAATCTACATCAGTATATAATACAGTAAATTCTAATGTAACTGGCATCAAACATAGAGAAAGACAAGAGGGGGAGAAAGGGAGGGAGAGAGGAGAGAAAGGGAGAGAAAGAGAAATAGGAGAGAGGAGATTTTACATCATTTTAGATGGAAATAAAAAGATTACTTCCACTTGTTCTTCAATTTTATATTTCTCAAATTTATATTTCTCATTCTCTTTTAATAAACAAAAATTCCCTAATTCCTCTTTTGAATTAAAAATATCTATATTAAAATGTAGAAATGTTTGTCCTTTATATTTAATTTATTGAGAAACATATATATATATATACACATACATACAAAAGTTAGAAACACATTTTTTCCTGACTACTAGCCAACATTGAAATTAGCAGTTAATTCTTTGAAGTTATTTCTCTAAGCTACTCCTTTCCTAAACTATGGAACAGATAATTAAAATTTCTACAGGGTAACATGATAGATTAAGCTTAAACATATTCTATTAGAGGTCCTTCCCTATAGAAGAAATGTAAAGCAAGTGGAACCTTCATCTTTGTGAATCACAACAAACTACTCTTGGACCCAGAAAGTCCCAAAGGCAACATCTGCACCGATGAAGGCCAAACTCAATAAGAGGAGATTCTGAAAGATTCTTCTGCCAGTATTCTGTTGTTCTAGCTGAACTTTATCTAAAATTTCCTTTTATAAGAGAGTAAACATATTCTAATAGCAATTTCTGCATTTTTAAATGATTCTTGAAATTAATATCGTTATTAGAGGACCTAAGATAACTTTTGTACAAAGAACAGACCCAGAAAATCATGAGCTAACTCCCACTTTTTGACAGACTTGAGTCTACAGACTGTCTACTGACTCTGAATCTAGTGTATATCACATCATTTACCTTTATCATTTACACCTATTATACTCAGGTTTACTTCTGTGACAAGGTCTTTCCAATGAAATTGCACTATGCTGATCAAGTAGTGATTGAGTGTTGCTTATCCTCAGAGCTTTGAGAGTAGGGGTACAGAAGTCAAAGAACAGTATATGAATGCATGCCATATTGGTTAATGCATGATCTGTGGATATGAAATAGCTTAATGGCAGAATCCCCTACTGTTGTCTCTGAGTAACAGGGGAAGACTAATGTGGAGCCACACAGAAAATAAAAAAACATCTTTAAAGAACCACAATTTATTTTCTGCCAGGTCAACATTCATAGAAATAATATGACAACCTGTCAACTTGTGTACACTTTAAGTTTTTTTGTGTACAAGCCTTGTGCCTCATTTAGTTCTATGATACTCACAAAGCTGCTAGCACAGACTGCATTTATTATCACCATTACTATTATTTTGGAAGGAAGGGAAAAAGAAAGGAAGAAGGGAAAAAAGGAAGGAAGGGAGGAAGGGGAGAAGAGAAGGAGGAAGGGAAGGAAGAAGTATTTTTATTTAGTTAGTATTTATTTTGTTTCCTCCCTCGTTCTGGGTCACAAACACGGGTCTTCGGGCTTTACATAGTCTATACCTCCTCCACCTAAACCACCAGAGTGTAACCCAGATTGCAATTTGTATAAATTGAGAACAGAAGGAACAGACAGAAAAGATAATATGTATTAATTAGTTAATAAATCTATTTATTACTGCAAGAAGTCCACCATTTAATTATTTGTCACATTTCTGTAGAGACAGAAAATCACCATCATGCAGGTCTTTCAGTTTTAGGAAGAATATGTGAAAATATAATCATATAAATATAATGCAGCACATAATTATTACTTTGAGAGGAAGTATAAACAATTTTTTGACCTAAATCTCAAGTGAGAAAGAAAGAGAAAGCACAATTGCATAGAACTCAAGGAAACTCGCAGTAGAGAAGTTTATCTGATCTATGCTCATTCATGGCTCAAAAATACCATTATATTAGTCATGACTATTTCATCCTTATCTTAGAATATGAAACCTTTATCAACTATGACTATTGTTGAAATTTGAATTACATGTAAAATTGTAAGAACATATATGTGTTACTTAGATTTTAATAACTATAGAGAATGAATATGGTAAGAAAAACTTTCAGAGGTATAGAAAGACTTGGAAATTATTTTTAATGACGTTTCACTCTTCAGTTTTTTGATTTGTTAGACTGTGCTCCTTAGCAACCTACATGAAGTTATACAAATAATTGTCACATAAAATTGAAAAAAAACTTAAACTATAAAGGAATATACATTATCTAAAATAAAATAAACTGAATAGTTGTGGCTGCTTGTGAATAGACAAAGAACAGATGGAAAAGACTATTTTAAATAAAAATGGAAGCAGAACTTTTACTTACTATTATTTTACTTATGAAATAAGGATGGAAGATCATTCTTTATAGGGACAATCAACTAGATATTCACCTACCTATCTTGCTCAATAGTGAATGATCAAGTTATATAACAAACAAAATTAATGTTTGGTTAATAACATTCTGTTTCTTGTGTTTGGAAACTTCCAATTCTATCATGCTTAATAAATATCAATGATATACTAAAAACAAACTTAACAAGTACTTAAAGTTTAATGTCATTATGTTTACTAATCTTGTGTGAACTTAGACTCCTTTATTATCAGGGTTTGTGATAATTTAGTATCAGGATCAAACCTGGATCTGCCTACCCAATCTCATTTGAACTCATAATCTCTCCTCACATCTGTGGGGTGTCTAGATGATCATATAGACACTCATTTTAATAAAGCGGTTCAATTAAAATATTTATTAGCAAGGACCCCATGGGAGAAGCCACATTGTGGAAAGACTTGGCTGAGAGGGGTAAAGAAATTAAGCCAAACTCATTAGCCCTAAAAACTAACACAATGTTGTGTAAAGCCATCAGAAATCAGCATGAACAGAGACTTAGTAGACAATGCCACATGTTGGGTCCATTTTCTAAGTACTCAATGCATTTGTAACAGGAATTTTGCTACAATATGCTTGTATTATGTATTTATTGATGTGTAATGTCTATATAGTGTATATATATGTATATATATGTGTGTCAGTGTATATTCTTAAAATAAGAATGATACTATTAGTTCAGTATTAGGTTTAGTAACAACAACTTAGGAATTTATCCTAATTTGGGGTGGAAAATCCAATGCATATAGGAGAAAATGATATAATTATATTATGAAGGATAGAATTGGACTGTTATTTGTAAACTTTATGTATTCTATACAGGTGTTGATTTACAATGAGGCACACTATAAACCTATATAATATTGTGATGCAATGTTCATTTAATAGAAGGAAAAAATAAAGCAATTATAATACTCTGTACACTATAAGGATTTGGTGGGAGGCAGTATGGTTTAGTAGTGTAAGTTAAAATCCTAACGTCATTAATCATTAATTGATCTTGGAACAGTTTGTTCATAAGCCTCAATTTTCCCTATCTATAAAATAATATTTTACTCATTGGTTTGTTATAAAAAATAAATGAGGTAGACCACATTAAGCATGCATAAATCATCAAACTTAAAGTTTCAATAAAATATTTGGTGATAATAATTTTAATAAAGTAATATCTAAACAGACCCTTTTCTTGCATCTAACAAATACAAAATGATATGATGAAATATATTGAATAAAAATAACTTGTTTCCAGTTAAGATATAGTATTTAATTTTATAACAATTTGAAAAGTTGACATCACAGAAAATATTCATAATATTAAACATATCAGTGGATGTTCATTGCTATTGAAGTGATTAAAACTATAAGGACTAAATTTCTAGAGAGAGATGAGTATCTAGAAGATGAAATAGTAGCTGATTTTCCAGTTGTACCTGCCAATTCTAAATTCAGGCTAGAGTTTGAGAACCACAGCTTTGCCATGGCTGCAGGGCCACTGCTGGTAGCAAGAGAAACAAGTAAAACTTTCAGAAATTACAGAGGCTTCTGTCACAAAATTGGAGACCTAAGAGGCTTTAAACACAATGTCATTTCTTGCTACGAATGACAACTTGTTGTATTCTGAGGTTCAGGGAAAGATATAAGTGCTACCCTGAAATCTTTGGAAAGAATGAAATAGCTTACAGTGTCACAGTTGCCTGCAAAATAAAGACAAAGGAGATGGAGAAGTAATTTGAAAATTACAAACAGGTGACAAATTCTCTAGGCACTGTAAATTGACATTAAGTTTAAGGATCTATAGGCAAGTATGCCCTAAGAAACCCCATCAATGCTAGCATAGTTGGAAGCTTAGAATTCAGGTTTGGATCTGGTAGAAGCTGTTGTGAAATACAGAGAAGCCAATCTATGCTTTGCAATTTGTGTAAGGCTATAATTAAAAAAAAAGAAAGAAAACTGAGGGTATCACATGAGGTCATATTCTCCCTCAACACCAAATTTTGAAGTTCCGTGAAGCTAAAGGTTAAAGGCTTTGTGAGGAAGATATAATTCAAGCACTTTTTCAGAGCTAAAGAGAAAGATTCATCAGTCTCTCACTTGGATTCCCTAGAGGCCGTGTCCTAGAAATTAGGATGATCCAGGCATAGAGCAGACTCAAAATGGCAACCCAGCCTCAACACAATCCAATCCTTGATTGTACTGAGATGATAAATCTTCCAATCCTATCCTCCCTTACATTTCTATACGCGACATTTTTCTCTGTTGGAAAGAATATCATTCAAAGATTGTACGGGGTTTTAAATATAAAATATCTGGCAGATAATAAAATGATGGACAATAGAAGCAGATATATAAATAATCTACATTTTAAAATAGCTGATAAAGATAATTAACATGTTTAAGAAAATACATGCAAAGAATAAGTTAAAAGGTGAGAAACAAAATAATCAAAAAATTGGAATCTATATGAAAGAATCAAGTGTGTATTTTAGAACTGAAAATGCAATATTTGAATTAAAAATACAACCACAGATTTAGCAAACTAGACACAAGTGAAAACAATTAATGATTAATGATCTGGAAGGCAAGTCAATAGAATGTACAAAAGTTCCAGTTAAAGAATACAGAGATAGGAGAATATAGCAAAAAAAGAAAGAGAGAGAGAAGACAACATAACATGTATGGAAGTAGAATTTCATGAAGACAGGATAGAGAAAATGGGGCAAAAACAGAATACAAAGAGAGAATGCTGGAAAATTTTCCAAATTAATAGAAGGTATTAATTTACAATTGCATGAAATTTAACAAGGTAGAATAAATACAAAAAGCCCCATACATCTAGGCATATTACATCTCAGTTGCTAAGCACCTAAGACATATTAATAATCAAAGGATGGCAGAAGAAGACATTACCTCCAAAGGTGCAGCAATAGCTGCAAATGGAACAAAAGGAAATAATCAAAGGTGGAAATGAAGAAGAAACAAAGCTAGAACAAAAACTTGTAAGGGTGAATGCTACAGGTTTAGAAGGATATTAGACAGGTATGAACTATGATGGTTAGACTCTTGAGCTTTTAGTACCCACTCTGACTGAGGAGCATGATTTGGGGCCCAGGTGAGACAGATTACTGCAGGTAGCTGAGAACCTGTATGTCCTGGGCTCTCATGGGAGAAAGGATTATTAATAATTTATTATTTTGCTCGGGACAGTAACATTAAAACTTGCCTTTGTCTCAGGTTCAAGACCAGAGAGAAAAAAATAGATAAGATGACTTTCTTTAAGAAAAATAACTCTAGGCTTTACTATGTGGACCTGTGGAATATGATTTTATAAGGTCAAAATGTAAAACCTTGTCTTACAATGTTAAATATGGATTTCATCTAGAAAAAAGTAATTGTAGCCAACTTTCAACACTGTTTTCAGGTATCATTAGACTTCCAAGAAATAATAGCCTTCTTTAACAACAGACTGATATTCTCAAATATATAAACACAAATGGGAATGATCCACCAAGAAATATATTCAACAGTCATAATAAACTAGAGGATTTGCTTCCAAAGACTTAAGATGACAATATTAACAAAACTACAAAATAAATGTGCTTTAAATGATTGAAAATATATAAGAAATAGCATAGTAAAAGAGAAAACAAAGACAAGACAAAAATAAGTTGTTTTGAAAGAACCAAATAGAAATTATGTAAATGAAAGAAAATAATTGTCAACAGAATTAAAAATTTATGCTATCATTTAAAAAATAATATTTAAGATATTTTAAAATAAGGACAGAGATAGTTGGTGATTCCAAGACCCTTGATGAAAGAAATAAATGACTTATATAAGAACAGTAAATGCGAACCTGAAGACAGGACAGAATGCAAGAAAAAATGGTAAAATGTATTCTGGTGGAGTATCAGTTTAGTCTGCCACCTTCAGCTGAGCACAGCCTGATTACATCTCATGAACACGGGTCCCAGGAAAGAGGTGGGGCAACCCAGATGAGCAAATAAATAAAAATGAATAAAACATGCTTCTGCATAATGCCAGCCTGCCTACCTGCTCTCCTTCAATCCTGCCTGCACCTTTCCTTAAAAAAAAGAAAAGCAGAGAAATTAGAAAATATTTGAATATATATATATACATATATATATAATGATAAAAATATTTCAAAGAACTCTTTAAATGAATGTAATTTTGAAGAGTTCTGTTGGGTGATTTTTTATTTATCTATTTTGGTATTGATCATAATGTAGTAATACAAATGTCAAAATATATTGCTGTAAATACGTAATATTTATTTTATTAACCGAAGTTACTTAAATCAAAATTAAAAAATAAGTTAATCATATAATTTAAAAATGTGTTTTTACCTTACTTGTCTCAAGACAAGAACTTCAAGTCTAATTTTTTCTAATATAAAGGTAATTTTTATTTAATTTTTGACTATGTATTTTTAAATTTGTGACAATTAACTTTTTAATTAAAAAACTGATATACTAGTAGATACATACATAGACATAGGAACACAATGCATATACAATACACATATATCAGGTATAATTTTAATCTTAAAAAGGAATATTTTTCTACACACATTAGTACATTAAATTCTTTTTTTGTTAACTCAAAGACCTTACTAGAAGGTCAATCTTTCTTGATAGAAGTGCAACCCTATATTTATAAAAATTTGATTTTTTAACTCTTGTTATTCAGAACACAATAAACTTATGCTTTAGTTAATGCTATCCTTTATCATTAGTTTCATTGGTCCTGCTCAGAGAAAGTACTATATGGCCCATGGATCCATATTTATTTAGTTCACTTATGTTGATCTAGATCACTTAAGATGCAGTAGAAAATCCACACGTGTTATAATTTAGTCCATAGTCTATATTATCTCATCATCCAAATATCTCAGGATGTTAGAAAATAATAAAATAGATTACTTTAAATTTCCTCTATTTTTTATTCTCTTCCAATTGAATGTATTAATGAGCAGAATAGCAAATAAAAGGTTAATCGTAGCCAGAAGAAATACTAACAGCAAGCGATATGACGAATTCTCAAACTCAACAGTTGGCATTAATTAAAAACGGATGGTTTTAAAAACAGGTTTTGAAGTATGCTGAAATGGAGCATTTCTAGTGTTGTAAGATGTTTTGAGAAAAAGACATCTTGCAAGTTGGTTTTTGGGTGTCATATTTTCTAGTGTCACATGTTAAAGAGAACCTCACAACTTGTCAAATTCCCAACACCCATGTGACTCACCAATATGCAATAATTTATATGGGAGAATTAACTTAACCTTTCAGTCAATTCCAATGTGAAACCAACTGTTTTAAAAAAAGTCAAGTCAAGCATTCAAAAAGGTCATCTAATTTTTTCTGCATATAGTTATTTCAAACATTGCAACAACCAATAAAGTTTAGGATGACAAAATATTTCTTCAATTTCTGTACTTTATACAAAAGTAATGCCTAATTACATCCAGACTGCTTTAACTTGACGAATTACTTAAATATTGAAATTTTAAAATATATTCAGAAATTATCAGAGATGTTACTTTTAAAAATTGATAACATAAAAGTTGAATAACACCAGGTCAGCACTTTCTGTAATACAACTTTAAAATGAAGGTGATATATATCAGCACAGAATGAGTTAATTCTAATCAAAGTATATCTAGGTGGGTATATTTCTTTGATCTCAGGAATGAGTTCTTAGCAAAAGGTAATAATACACTGACTCAACCAATTTCAGAAATGAAAAGAGGTCATCACTATGACTTAACAGTTCTGGTTCTGCTGAGTAATTTAAGACAATATAAATAATAAAATCCAACATATTCATTTTGTGTCTTTTATAGTCCAGGCCCACATTAAGGAATGTTGTATAGGAAAATGCATTTTATTATCATGTTGTACCTGTTGGTTCATTTATGTGAGTTAAGTAGTGTTACTCTTACCAGATGTTCCTAAGTAAGTCATTTTCTGAAAGACTTTTTTTCTGTCTCTCAATTTCTATTATTGTCCTCATAACCAGTGAAAATTTTCACTTTTATTCTTTCCTGTTTCAGAAAATAAGAGAATTTCTTGTTATCAAATTGATGTAAGCCCTTACTTTCATCTAGGGTTGATTTCTTTTGAATAAATAATCCTGTGTTGTCAGTATTGATCAGAGGGGCATTCAGACCAGGAATCTATTATTTAAAAAAGGGCAACAATATCAAATTTAGTAGAAACAAAGTAAGTTAAGATATATTGAGGGAAACTATGGAAATGAGTAAAAACAAAACAGTATGGAAAAATACAGTGAGAAGAAGCAGATAAAACCGTGGAAGGCTAAGTAATTTTTTTTAAATCACATACTTTAAGTGGATCAAGAACACAATAGGAGCTTTCCGAAGGAGAGTTAATGTTTATTAAAGACTGAACTATTCACTAATCTTTTCCATGTCACCCTAACTATTGACCTCCACCTTGTGAAAGTAGCAGTCAAATGAGAAAAACTACAAGCAAATGGGACAGATAGTAATTACAGGCAGAACCTCATGTAGTCCATAAAACGCCAACTTGAAGGAAGGTCTGAGGAAGAGGCAGAGAGGCAGAGAGGTGTGTAACAGAGGGGCTGGTGGCATAAAGGAGGTATTGGCTGAAGAGGAAGTCATTATGTTGAAAAAAAATGGATCTACATGTAACAGTCAAACTGAATTTATGTCCTTGAAAGTTCCTGAATTTAATACCTATTTACTGATATTGGTTAAAGTGAGTGCAGATTAGTAGTTCTCAAATGCAGGTGATTTTGCCTCAAGAAAACATTTGGCAATGTCTGGAGACATTAATATAACAAGGGAAACTAGTGAGGGGCATTTAGTATCTAATAGATAAATACCAGGGATGTTAAATGTCTTGCAATGCATAGAAAAAAAAGTCCCCACAACAAAGAATAATCCAGTACAAAATTAATAACATCAACAGTGGCAAACCGAGATACTTTGTGCAGATAATTAATATCTTATTATTTACTAATGTTGCCTGACTTCTTAGTTCCTAGCATTGTTGACAGAACTTGGCATGATAATTGTGAAAACTCACTCTTCTGGTGATCTGAGTAAGTTAAATTGGAATTGGATAGAAAATGGGCAAGAGCCATCTCACCAAAAAAGCATATATAAATGCAAATAAGCACATTATAAAGTGTTCAACATCACTAGCTATCAAGTAAACACAAATTAAGACCATGATGAGATAATACTACCCACCTATTAGAAGAATAGCTGCAATAAACAATAGAGACAGTACCAAATACTGGGAAGGATGCAGAAAAACTGGACTCTAATAGGTTGCTGCAGAGAATATAAATGGTAAATCTCGTCACTCTGGAAAATACTTTAGCAGTTTCTTTAAAAAACTAGACTTCTGCTTCTGGGAAGATAGCATAAACACATTTTTCCCTATATGTCTCACTAAGTGCACGCAAAATGACTGGGCAAGATATAAAACAAAATACAGTAAATTTCTAAAGGGCGAAAAGATATTAAAGACATACTGGAAACCTGGGATGCAATCTGCTTTTTTTTTCCTTCATATGTACCGGGCTTGTTACTGAAGACATAAGACATATCAGAAATGTCAATGAGCACAATGAGAAGAAGACCCTAACTCTTTCTAGCCAACAGACCACAAAAGAACAAAATCATTTGTAAGAACTGTTCTGCAAATATCAAATACCACAGAAAAAATTGGTAGCCTCACCTTCGTTCATACCAGCACAGACTGAATAGGGAACCTAGACTGCCAGTATGGTCAGGCTGTAATGAGGTATACAAATCCCCTACTGGGATGCTGTGAGAGAAGTTCAAGTAGGGTGTCAGAACTTCCATCCCTGTCAGCTAGTAATGAGCCACTCCATTCCCTAGTGTCAGTGGAGACCAGGTGGTGGGAATACTGGATTTCTACCTCCTACCACTACAGAGAAAAGGTGCCCTTCCCCTTCCTGCTGGGATAGTGTCAAAGGAGGCCTAATGGAGAATCAGGACTATCACCACTGCCCAGTGTTAATGAGACTAACCATGCTAAAGCACGAGAGAAGGCCATATGGGGAGTAATAGGAACACATTCCTACCACTCCAAGTCAATAGAAGCATGGTGGGGAGCAAAAATTCTCACTTCCACACAGTACTAATGAAGAGCCCCACCTCAAGTGCCAACGGAAGCCAAGTGAGAAGCCTAGACTTCTACCCACACCTGGAAGTAACAAGGCAGTGCTTCTCTTTTCCCTGCCAGAGGGGTGTCAGAAGAAGCCACCCAAAACTGAGATTTAAGGTCTAGGGTCTCATAACATAATGTCAAAAATGTCAATTTTCTATTGAAAGTCATTTGTCATATTCAAAAGATAAGAACATTTCAAACTGAATGGAAAAAAGGACAATATATTATGACACAAAAGAGAGATGTATGCATATTTTAAAAGCAATCAACATAAAAGTGCTTCTGTGAACAATTATGAGCATACTTGAAACACGTGAGAAAATGGTCTTAGCAAAGAAATAGAAAATAAAAAGAGGAAGAAAGCAAATTTTAGAACTGAGATTAAAAATCTCAATGGTTAAGACTCATCTAGCAGAATGGAGAGGACTGAGTAAAGAATCACTGTACTTGAAGATAAAACAAATTATTCAATCTGAACAAACAGAAAATGAAAGAATCTTTGGAAACCTGTGGGACTACAACAAAAGATAAAATCCATGAAATCAGTGGGACTAGAGAAAGACAGGGGCTAAAAGTACTCAATAAATAACAAGTAGAAAACTCTCTCTCTCTTTCTCTCTCTCTCTCTCTCTCTCTCTCTCTCTCTCTCTCTCTCTTTCTCACACACACACACACACACACACACACACATACACACACACACACGAAGTTTAATAAATTCTAAACAGGATGTAACCAAAGAAATCAACATCAAGACACATTATAATTAAACATAAGGAAAGTAAAGGAAAAAATTATCTTGAATCAAGGAGGAAGCACCCCTTACTTATTAACTCAGAATCCTTTACTAATGAGACTATCTTTCAGGAGTGGAAGGGAAATCAAGATATGCTCAGAGTAAGGAACACTAGGAGAATTTGACAGCAGACCTACTCTGCTCTTAGACATACTCATGTCTAAGGAAATTATTTAAAAAGAAAGGAAACTAAAAATAAAAGAATATAGGAATATCAGAAGGAAAGGATAAATACTGCTAGCAAAAATATTGATAAGTTGACTTTCTTTCTCCTATTGATTCATTTATGTATGACAGTTGAAACAAAAGTTATAAAATTTTGATGTAATTTTTAATGCAGGTAGATGAAATATTTAGGACCATTATGTTAAATGTGGGAAACAATGGAATATGAAGGGAGGTAAGGGTTCAACACTTTACTTAAACCATTAAAATGCTGACACCAGCAAAGACACAAATACACACATATGTACATGCATGTGTAATACGTATTTATATCTATATCTAATGTAATATCCAGGGCAATAAAATATATAGAAATAAAAATGCTTAGATAAATTTAAAAATACTATAGATGAATATGTAATTATAAGATACATTCAGTTAATTAATACAAGGCAGGTAAAATAAAACAGCAATGAAAAATAGAGTAAACAAATAGCAGAAAATAAAAAAGCAGACTTTACCTTTAATATATCAATAATTGCATTAAATGAAAATTATCTAAATGCGACAAATAGAAGACAGAAATTGGCAGAACAGATTTAAAAGCATGACCAACTCTATGAAATTTATAAAATACTTACTTTGAATGTAACAATACAGACACATAAACAGTAACAGAATAGCAAAAAATATTACAAAAACATTAATAAAGAGTAAACAAAGGTGTTTATACAATATCAGATAAAGTAGACATTAAAGCAAAGAAAATTACCAGAGACAGAGAGGAACTTACTAATGAAAGGGTCAACCTTCTAAGAAGACACAGAAATCCTAAAATCATATGTACTAAACAGCAGAGTTTAAATACTTCCTGTCTTACATATGAACTCACTTTATACATAGGAAACCACAAGACATCTAAAACCAAAACTAAAACCAAACAAATCTAGAACTAACAAGTCAGTTCAACAAGGTCACAGGATACAACATAAATATACAAATGTCAGTTATATTTCTATATACTATCAGTTAATACATGGAAACTAGAATTAATAACAGCTTAAAATCATTCAAAGAGAGAAAAAGAAAAAAATAAATACTGAAGTGTAAATCTAACAAACAAGGACAAATTTTCAGAAAATTACAAAATTATGGAAAAAAAATAAAAGAAGATCTAAATAAACAGAGAGACACACCAGTTTCATGGATTAGGAGATTCAACACAGGGGATAAAATTCCATTTCTCTTAAATTTATTTATAAAATGTAAAACTATGTAGCAGAACAACTTCAGGACCTTCATAAAAGGAATGATTAATATATTACATTTCATAAAAATTCAAACTTTTTCCTCAGTAAAAAACCTTACTAAGAAGAAAAAGAAACAAATTACAGACTGGGAGCAAATATTTTCAACTTATATATCCCAAAAAGAACTAACATCTAGAGTAAATAAAGAACAACTCAGTAAAACAAACAAACAAACAAAAACCAATGCAATACTTTGGGAGACAGGCAAAATAAAAAAATAGTATTTTACCAAAGAAAATAAATAGAAGGAAAAAAAAAACACCTGAAAAGTTGTTCAACATTATTTGTCATTAGGTAAAGGCAAACATAGTTCCTTTCTTCCTGTTTACACATTTTTAAACTATTTCTTCCATAGATTTGTACTTGCATCCTTTCAGGATTAATATGACCTAAAATAAAACTGAAAATAACTTTAGGAGAGGAAATTTTATGTGCCTTCTATATATTTAATCCCACATGGATTAAACAATATCCTGAAATGATATTTGTTTTAAAATTATGCATTAATCTTAAAAAATTATTAGTTCTACCCAAAAGACATGAAAAAAAGTTAGCTCCACAGACTTTAAACATAGGTTTCCCCTCACTTAATATAAATCAGAAATAAGAGAAGTCTGTTAAGTGACTGGACAAAATTCCTTCTTCAAAGTGATAACACTCCCGGATCAGTAGTTTACAAACATTAGTTGCCTAGAAAAGTAATTATAAATAATATGAAATATTTTCTCACACATTTAAATATATCTTAAATTTTGGACATATTATTGAAGTTTAACAGTTCGGATTAATATTAACTATTTCTTTGATTTGCAACAAGGTCTGCAACTCTCCTAAAATTATGGTGTGAAAATCAGTAAAACATAAAACCAAAGCTATAAAAAGTAAATATTTGAGTCACAATGATGACATTGAGTATTGAGTAGTTATCTCCCAGAGTTTTAAATTTGTGTACATAAATTTGAGTGTGCTATTTGTATTCACAAATTATTTTGTTTGGTGAAATTAACTTTTTCACATTATCATTTAATTAATTTAATTTAATGAACTAATGATATCAAGTGTCTCTGCATTAGTTATTAACTAATTGTATAGTTTATTTGGAGAAATGTCTATTCAAATCCTTTGCCCATTTTTCAATTGGGTTATTGACAGTTGTATTATTGAAAGGTAAGATTTCTTTACATATTCTGGATATAAATTCCTTATCAAAATATAATTTGCAAGAATTTCTCCCATTATCTGGGTTATATTTTCACTTTGTTCTATAGTATTGTGTGTAGTGCAGAGTTTTTAATGTTGATAATATTCAATTTATATTTTGTTGTTATGCTTTTGGTGTTGTAGATAGGAAAGAATACTGTAATCCAAAATCACAGAGATATAAACCAATATTTTCTTCAAATGTTTCATTGTTTTAGCTCTTACAGTTAGGTCTACAATCTATTTTAAGTTAAATTTTTGGTAAAAGAAGTTTGTATTTGTTCCTTTGTAAGTGGACATCTAATTGTCCCAGCATTGCTAACTGAAAAGACTTTTCCCACTGAATTGTTCTGGGAACCCTTATCAAAAGTTGACTATAAATGTGAGGATTTGTTTTTGCAATCGGACATCTAATTGTCCCAGCATTGCTAACTGAAAAGACTTTTCCCATTGAATTGTTCTGGGAACCCTTATCAAAAGTTGACTATAAATGTGAGGATTTGTTTTTGCAATCTCAGGTGTAGGCTGTTGTTCTGCATTTATGTCCTTCTTAAAGTTACACACTGTTTTGAGAATCTTTCAACTTTTAATAGCCATTTTTCCAGCATGAGAAATGTGAGAGTATTATCTGATAAAGAGAAAGAAAATGAGAGACACTTCATTAAAGCCTTTAAGAGAAGCAAGGAGAGCATCGTCCTCTTAAAGAAGAGAGTTTCCCTAGAATCTCTGACATAAATATTTGGAAAATAACACGCATCATGTCCCTTTCGAGGACTAGGGATGGAATGAGGGATAAACATTGCACATCAGCTTAATAATAAGTTCTGAGAAGTGTTTGGCTTCATTGAACCAGTGCTTCCCAAATTTATCTGGCTATGAACATTTTTTTTTCTCTCTTTTATGTATCAGAATTGAGGCATCTGACTTGGAAAGGTTTGAATTCCAAGGGCTGGTACCTGATAAGTTATTTGGTGGTTCATACTTGGAAGTGAACACTAAAATAATGGTTCCTGCATGGCAGATTTCTGGTAGAAGACATTGTGGGAATCATCTCTCCCTCCATTACATGTACATGTTTTACATTTATTCTATTTTATCTCCAAATCATTTCCAAAAAACTTTACCATATTAAACTCAATTTTCTGAGAATATATTTTCCCGAGCACATTTTATGTGCTACACATGATGTTACATATATTTTTCTTTCGCAATAACCCAGTAAGGTATTGTTATCTTTATTTTATAAATTAGAACAAGGAGATTATAAGTAAATTGCTCCCAAGTTGCCCAGCTAGACATTGTTAATCTTTCAGATTCCAATGTCTATAACAACAGCAGAAAAAAAAAAAAAAGTTTTGATGGTAGAGAAGCAACTGATTTTCCATCATCACAGAACATCCAAGAAACTCTCCTTGAATTCTGAAGCAACTGCCCCCACTGCCAGGGAATATATGAATGGCTTAATTCCAGGGATAACATCACTCATTCTGTCACATGAAATCCATAGTTATTATCAACATAGTCATCACTCTCTCCTCTTTCCCTACCCAGTTCCTGTAGTTAATTCCTCCACAGCCTGTGGTCATTGCCTCAAGAATATCTTTCCTGACCTCTGAGTATCTTCCACTTCCCTCTTACCTTCTTATGAATGTAATTCAATTATTAATTCCACTTTCACTTTTCAACTACAGTATCATGTTGTTGATTTGGTTTCTTCACTGCTGTGTCTTCAATACCTGGAGTACTCACTACCTAAAAAGTAGTTGAAGTAAATTTCAACTTTGTGAGTGTAATGGATGATGGATGTGTTAACTGACCTTATTGTGGTCATTATTTCTTGTATACCTTAAACGTACACAATATTTGTGAATTATATCTCAATAAAGCTACAAAAAGAGAAATTGAAATCATTTTTGTTGGATGAATGAAAAAATTCCTTTAAATTATACCATATGCTCAAACATGGAGTTTTATTTATAGCTACTTTTGATTTACTGTATTTGTAGTGGAAGGTGTACAAAAACTTAAAAGGAAAATAATTGAGTATATTCATATTTTTATGAAACTTGATTGATTTATATTTCTCCCTCCTCCTCCTCTTCTACTCTCCCCCAACCCCAACCCATCTCTCAGTCTACTATTATTTCTTATAGTTCAGCTGTATTACTGAAAGCTTGAAAGATACATAGGTAAAGGGAGAGAATATTTAATTCCAAAAGTAGATTAACTTGCTCTGTGAATAGTTAGGTCATAAATGTGTATGATAGGTTTAAAATTCAGAGCTCACTGAAAATTTGGTCTGGTCTAAGTAGTCATAATAAAGATATATTTTGTATAATTATATAATCAGGAATATGTCTATTCTGCTCTATATTTTTGGTTTCCTTTCAAGTCTCCTACTTTAGGCCGGCGAGGAGTAAAGACAGAGGTGATAGAATCCGATGTCCTGTCATTGTTGTGAATAAAACTCTCTATATAAAACATGGATTTTACTGTACAAAAAGGCTCAATCTTAGTTTTGAAGTTGAGTTCTGTATATTTGACCATGCTATATATGGGTCAGTGTGATTTTTTTTCTAGACCAGCTCACCATTACTTAATGTGAACCTTAAATCAAGTCTTGTGGTACAGGATGGTTATTTGCAGTATATTACAGACCTGCTTTGATTAATTTCATATCTGGGGCTCAGAGTCGACCAGTTCAATCTTACAGTGTATAACATGACTACTGCATCCAGACTTAAAACATGCAATCTTCTTTTCAATTCTAATTTTAATATTTTGTAATAGGCTATATGCATCTCATTTGTATTTATAAATGAGATCTGGGTGAGCTGGAAATAAAACTGCAAGCACAAGTTAATCATATATGCAAGACTCCAGTATGGGGTGTAAATATATATCCACCTATGCCTGTAAGCCAAGAAAAAATAATGCCAGGAAACAGAGGTCAGAGGTTCAGGCTACTCTCATCTTCCATGATTCTAACTGACAATAAATACACAGGATAATTTACAGAAGGTGACTTTTAAAATTTAAATCACATAAGCAAGTTTAACATTAGTAAATAAATTATTTTTAACCAAGGGATAAGCGTATTTTTAGTCTAAAAAAAGAAAGACAGTAAATTGTTTCTACTTAACAGGCAAATATATACTCCTTCTTTAGGTTCCTAGGTCACAAAAGGTGGTTATCCTGTCACTAAGACTGATTTCTGAAAAGTGTGACATGCATTTAGTTGTCAGCTCCTATCAGCAGTATTCAGGAATCAACATTACATCAGCAGCAAGACACACCATTTTATGCTCTTTTTGAAGATAATTAGAGTTCTCTTTTGTTGCAAATAAGATGTAAAACAGCTATAACTGCTGGAGAACGTGATTAAAGTAACCTCTATAGAACCCCATTATTCTAGACAGATTCCTTCAGATGCATAATTTTCCCATTTTAAGAAAACATAATGCATGCATATAAAATTCAAATTGTCGAGACACCTCTAACAAAAATTAGTACTCTATTAAGGCATTCTTAGTAGCTGGTTAACATGTAAAACTCTTTAAGAGTATTTTAACATAATCATGAAATAATAGTATGTGTCACAAAAGGTAAACATTTTACAGTGAGAGGATTCTTTAGACAAGATCCATGTATTTAACTTTTTTTCCTACTTACAAAACTTTTGACAGATAACGTGTGAGAAGTTGTATCCTAAGCATCTCAAACTCACTGAAACATATGAGCAGACTTTCATTGCCATGTGCTTCGACTCTAAGATAGGTGGCTGCATCCCGGACACACATGCACATAAACATACACAAACATATATGTATGTGCATACATGGCTTATTTGTTTAGGTACCCAAATGTCATTTATTTGAAAAATAAGCACTTCCTATATCATTTTCAGCAGGTATTCTATAAAAGCCATATGTACCTAATTCAAATGAACTTGCATATGTGCACCAATATCATAAGTATCACAGGGATTTTTCTTAATAATTGCTTTAAATATATATATATATACACATATATGTGTGTGTGGTTATATATATATGCATGTATATATCTATTCCAAACCCTGTAGTTAAACATGGTTTTAAAACAGATTTAGAAAATAACGTTCATCTCTCATTGCAGGTCTTATTCCTTTCCAAATACAACCTGGGATAGAAACAGTCATCTAAGAGACCCAGTGTCTTACAATATAACTCAGTGACCACTTGTTCATGTGTGTTCCATTTTAATGAAGTATAAATGCTGTTTGAAAAAGGCATGTAAAGTGATGATTAGTAAATTCCACTAAGATTGTCCATACGCTGACCATAACTTTCATGAAATGGTTATAATTATAAAATCAAATTCTTAGTTGACTCTGCTGGGAACTTCAACATCTAACGAAAATGTTATTAAAGAAGCTTACAAATGAATAATCATTCTCAACAACTCACAGCAGCCTTCACAGCATGGAAGTGGGAAAAATGGAGAAAGTTTTAAGGTGGGGGACTGATTAGGATGACAACAATCTCTGTCAAGAGAATGTATTGTGCAAGACTTCTCAGGAGAAAAAATTTTCACCTGAAAAGAGACAGCATTATGAACACTGTAGAACTGTGGATTGCAGGACAGAGATCTTATTAAGAACTAATGCTAATTTGCACACTGCCTCCTGCTGAACTGGAAGCTAGTTTACCACTGGGTTTGTTAATTTACCCAGGACACCATTATCTTTGGTTGGACTTAATGTATCAGAGTAGAGGTCATTAACTGCTGGGTTCATGATTATCTAGCATGAATTACCGACAGGATAACCAAAATAGATTTGTACTCCAACTTCATTTCTCTGGATCCAATTTTTTCTTCAATTATTTAATTTCTATTTCAAAACACTATTATATTATACATGTATATGTATATGTGTATATTCATGAGTTTTTTTGCAAGAACAGAGTACAAGCACCAATGCTCATAATAGAGATTGCCATTTTTATTTGGTTTCCTAGCATTTCAAAATAGTAATACATGGTTATATAAATAAAGGATCCAGTTTTCCCTTGCTGAAGTTGCAAATAAAGACAGATATTGTCATGGGGAATTTTTTTAGTCAAAATAAAAATATGTAATCATTAAAGGGACTTTCCATCACCCATTAGAGTTTACATTGGCTTGTACTGTTCAATATTCAGAGTGAAGTTGCCCTGAATTTGCTCTCTGCTTTTGCAGGCATTTTATTTCAATCATCTATCAATCATAGCTCTAAAACTTATGTTCTGTCCCAAGTAAACACTTTGTTGAAAGAAAAAAATGGAAAAAAAAAAAAAAAAAACACAACTGTACCAAGTCCCACTGGTACATTTATTTTAACTTACAGTTCAATAAATCACTATGAACATTTATAAAAAGAAATCTTGAAATTAAAAGTTAAATAGGAAAGTGCATTATTAAAAATATTTGTTGTTTCTGGTTAAATAAACACATTTTCATAAAGCTGCATGTTCAATCTATTTTATATAAATGGAACAAATCAACCAAAAATTCATTTACAATTTTTAGAGTCTGTATGAACCCATTTCTAATAGCAGGGAACACTTTTGTGTCTCTGCATGGTATCTGTATAAAGAGGTGAATTTTCATTTATTTAATGCAAATATTCATACAAGGTAAACTCTTCAGGCATATATGAAGCATGCTTCATGGCAGCTTTGTGGCAATAGGAAAATAACATGACATAATTGTACAATAAATGGAGTGCTGCCACCTCAAAATTACCTGCAGCACAGTGTTGTGAATAAAGGGAAGAATACAGGAAGTCTGAAGTGTTTTTTGCTAGTTTCTAAGCTACTTTACTTACAAATGATTTAATTCTGATCTTCTATAGCTGGACATTTATGACAATCTCATTTTAGAACTGAAAAATTATTAAGATCTTTCTTTACAGCTTTGAATAATGAAAAGTGCATTGTTAGCTGATGTGCTAAAGCTTTCAGCTGTACAACACACATTTAGCTAACAAAGTAAGGAGGTAAGAAGGGTAAAGATGTTAGTTTTAGACTTACTGAATATTAAGAGCAGAGCTTTTACATCTGTTGCTGAAGAAGCATTGTCCAAATTCATCTTTAATCACATTATTTTCTAGGTGAATTTGAATACCAACATTTAAAGCAGAAGTATGATTTCATATTTTCCAATCAAATTTAGTGTTGACACAATGACCCAGAAATCACTCAACATATAACAATATATTCTGTCATCTGGTTTTAAAATACCTCTTGATGATGAGTTTTTCAGTATAATAGAGTTTTCTCTATCACAGAGGATGCTAAGCAGTTTAACAGATTATATATATACATATACATATATATGAATTTTGTTAGGAAATCGTGTTTTTGATTGGAAGAGTAATATGTTTTTGTTTTATTCTGGAGTTTGATATATTTAAACATTCAGAGGGGAGACAGATGACACCAATTGTAAATTGAATTTCATCTATTCCTTTTCCCAGTCCAACTTTTGATATTTTCTAACAAATTCAATTTGAGATTTATTGGATAGGAATTCATTCTAAAATTAGGCAGCATCAGGTTTAAAATAGTGTGAAAGTACAGTGGCATAGGTCACAATTAACCCAGCTGCTAAAATGCATTTCCGGATATTCTCAAGTATGAGTGAGAAAACAAAGTTTGAAATTATTTATTTAAAATGGCGACTTCTGCTCTGACAACAAAAATGATTAACAAACGTGCAGGGGGAAAAGGTGAGGGCAATTCTAGGGGGTCAGTCTGATACCAGTGAACAGTACTAGAACTTTGGTGATGAGTTAGTGGGGTGTATACAGATCAAGGTGTGAAGTTATACTCCTGAAACTTACATAGTAATATAAGCCAATGAAAAAATAAAAAGGTTATTGCTGTTATACTGACTAATGAGGGGATGAATAAAAAGAACCAGCTTTTTTTTTTTTAAAGTAATGATGCTTTAGTCAGGCAGGCAGAAAAAGAGAGGAAGGAACATTTTATCTATTTAATTTTATTAGCCGTCTTCATTGTTTCCCCTGGATGCAGATCTTGAACCTAGGTCCTTGGGATACATGTGGACTATGTCTGGTGGACTTATTCATTAAGCCATCAGGTCATTCCAAGAATAAACAGATTTTAAGACACACAATTCTCCTAAGTTGGAAAGTTAATGTTGTAATTATCTATAATTCAAATAATAGCTGATTAAAATATCACTGGAGTAAATTAAATAATTGTTCCTTATCACAATATTCCAAAATAAAAGTCTAATGTTCTTGACAATCAAATCTCAACTGAGTATTTTAATTAAAAACTATTATTTTATGTATGTGTTAGTATGACTATAATTGATATGAATTTAATTCTGGTACACTGAAGCTTCAGAAATTAAAATAATATCTTTTCTTTCCTTCTCTCTCTCTCTCTCTCTCTCTCTGTTCCCATCCCAACTTCCTTCATCCCTCTTGGCTCTCCCCAACATCTCTGTTAAGAATGTCTAAGTTCAGATGTTCAGCTAGTAATTATTTCTTGACTGCACAATATTCTCATAATTGGTCTTCAAGGCCTTTAAAATTCAGTCTGATGCCAGAGCAATTATTTTAAAGCATAAATTTTATTTTATAACTCTGATTTAAAATCTTTTAGCTCTTCTTCATAGCTTTCAGGATAAAGTAAAAATCAGTACATAAACCCAAGTTACTTGGCCACTGCCATTCTTACTGACTTCATGATTTTGCTACTGTACTTGGATTAATGTGAAACAGCATACTATTTCATATTTTCAATTTTTACAAAAAATGCCTTAATATGTCCAATTCTTACTTGTCTTCAAAATTCCAGTCATGCTGCTACCATCTGTTTATTAGGTACCTTTCTCTCTCTACTAGATATACAATACAGAAAAACAGGGAACTTAATTTGTGGTAGAGTTTATGTTTTATTTTCTCCTTGTTCCTTCGATTTAGATAGAATGAAATGATAAAGGTTAATATTAAAGAACTCACTCAGTTTTTGACTTTGCCTTATGGAAAACAAAGGATTCCTGATATAATGTTTTCACTTAGAAGAAAGTGAGGGAATAATTTTTAAAATCTCTATGTCAATTTGAACCATTTTTAACCAGGATGAACTATTATATATCCTAAACAAGAGTGATGCAGTCATAATTATAAAACACAGAGAGAGAATGTGTGTGTGTGTATACAGATATATACATAAATCAAAACTAAATTTCTCAAGAAAAGAAGACAAGGGGTTGGTGGGGGGTGGGTAGAAGGAACTCAGTAATCTCTGTAGCAGAGAAAATAGTTGCGAAGAATGGATGTGTGGCAGCCAGATATCTCTAGTAATTTCAGTAACACCATAAGTAATTTGTACAGAGTGAGTCTTAAAAATTGGTAAATTTCTTTTGAAATAATAAAATCTTTCTCTTATTACTACCAGTTTCTAAGGTACTTTATTATTTATCTCAATCATTGAGTTTATTATTATTATTATTATTATTATTATTATTAAGAAGTCTGTTTACAAGTCATAGATCTCATGAAACTACCTAATTTGAAGATTCATAAAGGTTAACTTTCTATTTTTCTGTAATGTGTGCAAATGTACATAATAGGATATATGAATTTATATAAGATATATAATACATATTAATATATCACATCAACTACAACATCTTTATCCAACTTCAACACTTATTGTGTGAAGTTCAACACATATCTGATACAATCAGTATTCCCAACTTAGTTGGAGTTCCTAAACTAATCTGTGAACTAGTCCATGAATACAAATGTGTTTGGTTACTCTCTACTTTGGAGTTTTTCACTCTTGGCCTGATATCCTCATTTTCCAGGACTCCACAGTTACTAAATTAGATCTCACTTGTTACTTGAAAGCATTATCTTCAAACTTGCTTTTGCCTTTGTTACTCTGTTAAAGATTTCTGTCCTCCACATGAAGAGTTCTATGCTTACAAGTTTAAACTCTAAAATTATATTCATAGAATTTTCAAAGAATAAATGGCTTTGTTATTTCCCTATTCCATGCAAAGAATTGTGATTGGATATTTTTAGAGAGTAATTGGCATTTTAAATACAGTTTTTCAAACCTCAGTGAGAGAATATCTAAAGGGAAAACATCGTTCTTATACATCACAGTTACTGGTCCCAGCAAGTACTGTACCTACACTGAGTTGACGGAATGTGACATGGATATAGAGGCCTCTGACCATTTTCCTCTTTGCTTAAAAAAAGATCACTGTTTCATCAAATCTCAATTTTGATTTGAAGGCTGATATAGTTGACCCCTCACTGTTTCCTCTCCTACACATTATGTTATCCTCAGTCTTATAATGGGAAACACCTGGCAGACATTATCATGGTTTTAACAACAGAGAGACAGGTCAAGAGATGATTCCAGATGAGATCAGAAACAAGAGTTTGGAGAAACAAAGAGTGCAGAGGACAAAAGAAGAGATGGGAGGAAGGAAAGGAAACACCTGAACAGTAGTGCTCTTTATCCATAGCCCTCTAACCCCACCCCACAACAAGTTCCCCTTTTGATACATGCTGCACTCTCCTTTCATTCCATTTCACTGTCCCAACCATCCTCCATCTCTTAAACAACAGGCCATCCAGAGAAGACACAGAGTCATAGCCTCTCCATCTAACTCTCCTGAACTTGCTTCAAGAGCTGGTACTTGGCATCAGAAACAATAGTGGCCACAATGCCTAGGAAGCAGGACTACGTATGACATGCATTCTTAGAAATCCATCTCCTCTCCATTACCACAGAAGCAGCTGCACTGCGTAGAGAAAGCAAAGGAAATGTGGTCTAGCCAGGCACAAACCTCAAAGTGGAGACCAAGAAACCACCACAAGAAACTAAACTAGACCTCCAGTACCACAAACGCCAGGGTGCATTTGTTACACCTGACAGTATTCCAGGAATGTGTGTCACAGGGTAGGATTCCAATCTCTTTGTGGTCCCTGGAAAGGTGAAGCATCAACCCAAGTGTGCTGTCATTTCTTATAAGCTGTCAATCCCACCAAAATATGTCTGGCTTTGAGTCATTGACTTGATAAGAATTGGAAACGCTAACTTGATTTTCCTTGTTAAAAAAAGCTATATACCCCAGATGTGTGTGTGTGTGTGTGAAAAATGTTCATAAACGGGGAAACATTAAAAACCAAAGTAAATATACTAAAATATAATACAATAACGAAGGATTAGGAAGGGAAGAGGTATTACGAAATGTACACCAAATTGCGTAGTCATACTGGGAGTTTCCTATACTACATGAGATTTGGTAGTAAAAGAGACAGAAACCTTGTCACTGCTCATAATGAACAAATGTGAGAACTCCAGCCAAGAAATGGATCTGTGGATTGCTGCACGTGTCAGTGATGGCACCCCCTCCCATAGGAGTGTCCACTAACCAGGGAGGAAGTGCTAGCAGCTCAGCAGGATGTTTGTCCAGGAGGACAGCGAAGGAGGGTGGGGGTTATTTTGGAGGAAGGTGAGCAGAAAGGAAGTCAAATTAACCTCCCTCTGAACACACACACACACACACACACACACACACACACACACACACACACTTTCTACCCCCTATTTAGTTTTTTGTGGTTTTTTTTTTTCCTGTTGAGCTGTTTTCAACCTCTCCTTTTCTCTCTCTTCACCTTCTGCCACCCAACTCTGGAGAAATTCCAACTCTACCCAAATGATGCATCTTTGGATTGCTGGAAGTATTAAACAAATGAATTGGCTCCAGATGCCGTCACTAAATTGGGTATAAGTACCTACTTTTCTGACCCCATTCTGCATTTATGTAAGGAAGAACAGGCTTAATTGCCCCAATCCCACGGCTATGTTGACATATTTCCAAATGATTACATAACTTCCCCACACCATTCTCTAGGAAGGAGTGTTTATCAAAAGAGTGGAAGCTGACAGGATGGCATTATTAGCAGGGCTCTGAGCCGATCGCATTGCCGATTTGTTGAGGATGATTTTAACTCTAGTCACTTACAGACGGGATGCTTCCTGACACATTGGCCTCTGGAAGGCAGATTACATAATAAAGACATGCAAATGGAATGATGGAGGGATTACAGTAACTAAAGACACAGTGGTAGAGGTGGGACACACTCTAAAATTATTGCAGGACTAACAATGAAAACATAATTTGGGGTCCACCTCCATTTGGAATTGTCTATTTATTTAAGATGTATATGTGAAAATAATGAACAGGAAGGAGACTGAATTGCAATGACATTTCCTCTGGAGGCCGGAAAAAACAATTTCAATGTAACCAAACAGTTGTGAGGAGGAAGTTTTCTGTGATTGCCAATCCTGATACTGTCAGAGTACAAAGCCCTAGCAAGGGAGCCTGTGTCCTTTATATACTTAGAGACAAAAGCTTATTATACATTCACTTATATCCTGCATCTCAGTCTAAACTTCCTGGTAATTTTGGATCAATGTAAATAAATATAATCAGAAACGAGACTCAAATTGAGCACTAATAAAGTATCTAATTTGTTCAGGTGAAAGTGGACCACATAAAATGTCTTTTTTGGAAGGTGAACTATCAGTTTTTTTTTTTTTTCTTTGCCTTCTAAATGACTGATTTGGACAAATCCAAAAAATTTCATGTGGAGAATGATTTGACTGGATGATTGACGGTGTGAGGTCAGTTCCAAGCAGGGGTTGGGGATTCATTTGAGTCAATACTGTCTCTCTGTCTAGACATTAGATATATCATATTGGTGTAGTGAGTAGCTTGGCTAAGGGAGCTGTGCCTGAAACTACCAAGAAAAGATAAGAGTTCCCTGCAAATAGATATGTCTGAATCTTCTATAATTATCTGATCCCAAGGCAGTGTTGGCATTTGGTGAGCGCTTTCCACCACAGACTGGAGTCAACACCTCTGCATGCCTGCAACTGTTACCATTTTCTCTGTTTCTCTTTCTTCCATGTCATCTCCAGTTTCTGATTCCTTTGCTAGAACGTCTGTGTTTATACTGCCGAATACTTCCTCACCTCCTCCTACTCATTGAGTTCCATTCTAATTCCATGGGAGGAAGAGAGACAAAAGAGAAGGAAATCTAGACTCTCAAGGAAGAATTTTCTATAAACATAAGATGTAGTCTCTGCAGTCAAAAGAACAGAGCCTAGCACAACATCTGTGGTCTCTTGGTTACCCAAGTTAGGCCAGGTCTGATGGCAATTGTGCTGGTGTTTTTGTGATCATTATTGACCATGCAGTGCCAATTACTTCTTCTATTTCAAATTCGCATTAATGTGTTTTCTAAAGGACTTAAAAAACCTTTTTAAATTAAAAAAAATTTTAATGATCATCAATTTTCAAAACCACAAAATTATCAAAGGACATGATTAAACAGTTATAAAAAAGAAGTATAAATAGCTTATAAACATAGAAAAGGATGCTTTAGCTTTCCTTGTAAATTAAAAATATGCAAATTAAAACAAAAACAAAAATGAGATGATATTTATCACATTGGAATGGTAAATATATATAGCAAAATTAATAGTATATAGACTAGGTGTGGGTGTGAGGAAACTGATACTCATATCAATGAAAGAATAAGTTACTATAATTTATTGGATGTCAATTTGGTAATGCAGATCATCAACATTCTATTGCACATCCTTTCTTCCCATGAATAACCTTTATATTAGTTTTATATAGAAAAACTGAGCAGAACGCACAGAGAATTCCTATATACCTCCAGCTCCACATGTGCACAGTTTCTATTACTAATAACATCCTGCACCACAGTGGAACATTTGTTACAATACAAGAATCAGCTTTAACACATTATTATCATTGCAAGTCCATAGTTTACACTAGGGTTCATGCTTGTTGTTGTATATTCTGTAGGTTTTGACATGTATAAGTAACATATATCCACCAGTCCAGTATTCCACAGAAAAGAATAGTTTCACTGCCCTAAAAATTCTTCTGTGCTGTGCTGGTTCATCCCTTGTTACGAACTTCCAGCAACTACTGATATTTTTATTGTCTGAATACTTTTGCCTTTTCAGAATATTATATATTTGGAATCAAATAATATGTAGTCTCTTTGAATTGATTTATTTTGTTGACATGGTCTTTCAGTAATATGCATTTAAGTTTCCCCCATATCTTTTCATGGCTTGATAGCTTATTTCTTCTAGAACTTAACATTCCATTGTCTGGATATGCCATGGTTTTATTTATGTATTTACTAGCTGAAGGACATCTTGATTACTATAATTGTGAATAAAGCTACTATAAACATTCTTGTGCTGGCACTTATGTGGACGTGTTTTCAGTTCATCTGTGTAAATTCAGGGATGTAACTGCTGGACTGTATGGTAAGAGAATGTTTACTTTTGTAAGAAACTGGTTATACCATTTTTGCATTCCCACCATCAATGAATAAGAATTCCCATTGCTCCACAACCTCACCAACATTAAGTATTGCCAGTGTTTTGGATTTTGAACATTCTAATAGGTGTGTAATCATAGTTGATTGTTATTTTAACTTCCAATTCCCTAGTGACATAGTGTGTTGAACCAAAGTACCATTAACATGCATTCATTAATCAAGTGATAGAATTGAATGAAAAATTAACTCCGGAAATATGACCTGAAAAATAAAGTGAGGATCTGGATACCAAATGGTGGACTACTAAGATCTTGAGTGTGCTTCCTCCCTGACAGCCACAACCAAAATACAACTATTTAGCAAATGCACCTTTTAAAAGGGAAAGAGGACCAGCGCCTCACCAGAGATAGGATATAAACCCATTAAATGGTTGCAGAAGCCAATCTGTCTTGGCACCACATTGCCCTATTAAAGGCTAAAAAGGAGACAACGTTGATACAGCAATGCTCCTGAAGCAAAAGTATACCCAGTCAGCAGATGCCACCATACCTGGGAACAGGTTTTTAGTCACTGAACCAAAAACCTTGACATGGGCTGGGAGAGACAGCTACCTGTGAACAGAGATGCTGCTTCTGTGTGGCGCCAGAACTCAAGTCCACCATTGTAGAAAAGTACCAGGAGGAAATGTCCCTCCTTCTGCTGCTAGTACACTTGTACCAAACACTTGGTGCTCAGACTTGACTTTCCACAGGTTGTCAGAGACAGCTAGACAAGTGGCAACAACTGTGTGGATAGCTGACTGATTTCCAGTAAGAAGGATTCCATTCTGTCCTTCCCACAGGGAAAATAATTGAAAGGACTCCATTTAAACAGCAGCCCCCAGCAGCCTAGGGCTATTTCTTAACTCTTTGCTACTGCTTGATACTTCCTAAAATTCCTCCCTCAAGCCCCAGGGTTTGTTTCCTGCCCCCTGCTAGAACTGTTAGTCCTCTGGAGGACTGTGGGATTTTCACGAGAGAGTATTCTACGAAAAACAGTTCCCCACGCTCTCTCTCTTTGTTGAGCCCTGTTGGGAGTGTGGACTGCTTGTGAACAAGGCCCACTACTCTTAGGTGTCTCTCCTGTGCCTCATTGTTTATGTCTGTGTCTCTGAGGGAGTATTTCTTACTCATATTCTAACCCTTAGATTCAACTGCCAGGCCTCGATATAGAGGTGATCCGACAGCTTCAACAAATCTGATTAATGCTGAGATTACACAACTAAAAGGAAGACCAGCATTCCAAACCAATACTGAGACCTATGTAGTGCAACTTGATATCATAACACAAGGCCTTTACATCAGGGAAACCTGATCCATAGAATAAACAGAAAATGCAAAGAGAGAAAGAGACATAGAAATATATGTGCAATGATGCACCAAAATAAAACCCTGGAGGAAAATCTGAATTCAACAGATTTAAGTAAACTACCTGATAAAGACTTAAAAGCAACAGTTTTAATTATACTCATTGAAATCAGGAAAATAATAGAGAAACAAAAAGTAAACTACAACAAAGATAGAGGAAATATGAGGCAGGTCCAAACAGAATACATGGAGCTAAAGAATGCAGTAGTTGAGCTAAAAAATACAGTAGAGGAAAACTACAGCAGAGGGAAAATACAGTAGAGGGCCTCAGCAGTAGGCTGCAAGAAGCTTCCAATCAAATAAGTGAGTTAGAAGACAGAGCAGTGGAATGCTCTGACACAGACCAGCAAAGAGAAAAAAATTAAGACAGCATATAGACATTGTGATAATATCAAGAGAAACAACATTCATATCATAGGGGTCCCAGGAGAAGAGAGAGGCAGACACCATATTTGAAGAAATAATAGCATTATTAATAGAATTTCCTTAACTTGAGGCAGGAAGCAGACATCCACACCCAAGAAGCTCAGAGTGTTCCAAACAAAAGAAACCTAAACAGACTTATACCAAGATATATTATCATAAAATGTCAAATATATGAGAAAAAGGGAGAACCTTAAAAGTAGCTAGAGAAAAATGATTTACACACAAAAGATCCCCCATAAGACTATCAGCAGATTTTTCAGCTGAAACTTCATAGGCCAGAAGGAAAATGAAAAGAAGCTCCACTTAGAACAACAAGACATCAAAACTATAAAACATGGTTAAGTGGAGAGTAAATATGTGGACTGTTAGAATGAATTCAAGACTAACTTGCTTTCAGGTTAAAACACTTAGAAACTTTTATGTAAACCCCAGGGCAACTTCAAAACATAAACCCATAGAAAAACAAAGGAAAAAATGAAAAGGGAAACGAAATACGACATATGTGTTTTCAAAGCACCTAAGAAAATAAAGGAAGAACAAAGTTATTGTCTGCAACAATACCCATAAAACAAGTAACAAGATGGTAATACACAATAACATATCAATAATCACCTAAATGTTAATGAATTGAACACACTAACGAAAAGGCATGGAATAACCAAATGGATTAAAAAAAATATTCCAACTTTCTATCACATATAGGAAACTCTTCTATTTCTGAAGGATAAACATATGTTTAAAGTCAACGGTTGGAAGATAATTCTATAATCAAATGTATTCTAACCAAAAGAAAAAGTGACAACAGCCATACTTAAATCGGGTAAACAGACTTCCAACTAAAGAAGGTAACAAAAGATAGAGACGAACATTTGGCATTATTTACAATAGCCAAGAGCTGGAAACCTAAGTGCCCATCAGCAGACACATGGTTAAAGAAGATGTGGTATAGATACACAATGGAATATTACTAAGCTATCAAAAAGATGAAATCCTGCCATTTGCAGCAGCATGGATTGACCTAGAGGGAATCATGCTTTGTGAGATAAACCGGAAGGCTTTGAAAGACAGATATACTGTTGCACCATTCATATGTGGCATATAGATAAACCAAGCAAACAAAGAAACTAAATCAAACAAAAATAAGACTTTTAATCAATAAAAGCAAACCAGTGGCTGCAGGAAGAAAGTGGGAGGGTGGGCAGACAAATTGGTACATGGGATCAATTTTACAATGAAAGAAAAATTGAAATAGTGGTGAACTAGATGTTTTATATACAGATGTGAATTTATTATGATACACACCATATGTTATAATTCAGTGTTCCTTAAACAAAATTAATTTAATCACAAATAGCTTTCAATACTGTTTTTCTAGCTAAATTTTGCAAATCTAATACTTCTGATGCTCTTTATTCCCAAGTATTTTATTCTTTGAATGTTATTGTCAATGTGCTTGCTCTCTTAATTTCATTGTCAGAATTTTCACTGTTAGTGAATAGAAATGCGACTGATTTTTGTGTATTGATCTTGTATTCTACTGTATATATATATATATATACATATACACACACACACACACACGCTGAGTTCACTTATTAGTTCTTACATATTTCTTTTCATTTTCTATTTTATTACATATTTGGTCAAATTGTTTGCAAATAATGAAATGTTTACTCATCCTCTCAAACACACAAAAAAACATATTTGAAACAAACCAGCCTCCTTTCAGGAATAGACTTACTGTCAAAACATTTAAAAAAAAATGACACATACATATATAAATATCCTGGTAAATTTTTGTTCAATACCACCCTGATAAAAAATAATACATATATGTGTGTGTGTATGTGTATGTACATACATATAACATATGTGTGTATATAAACACACATATAAGTGTATATATACACACATACAACTGAAAAAAAGATTTAGAAATTAATATTTACTGTTCCTACAGACACTGCTCTCAGTTTTACATTTTAATTTTAAGTCAATTTAATATATTCTAATTTATTCCTTTTTTTTTTTTAAAGGAAAGTGGCAGGCAGGAATGAAGGCGAGTATGCAAGCAGGCAGGAAGAGAGAGGACAAATCACTTTATTTACTTTTTTATTTAGTGTTCATCTTGTAGTTTCCCTGGTGGCAGGCCCTGAAGCGAGACCTTGGGAAGCATGTGAATTATGTCTGGTGAACTAAACTGCTTGTCCACCTGGGTGCACTTTTTCTATTTTTTTTTAATAGAGGTTGTGACCATATAAATAAATTTCATTACTCATTAATGGATTTGCCATCCAAATTCAAAAATAATCATTAAATTTACCACCAACACCAATGTATTCTATACAGATGTTGATTTATAATGATGTTCACCTTAAATCTATATAACATTATGATGCAACGTTCCTTCAATGAATAATTTCAAAAATAGACTATGAAAGAGAAACTTGTTAAAGCGTGTCAACTAATAATTCATGGGACGCTAATATTTAATACTGATTATGTGGGTAGAGTTATCAAAGAACTTGGGGATAAATTTTTAAATTGCTCTTGATCAAGATTTTTCACTTTGAATAAATGAGGAATGAAGCTAATGTCCAGGATGAGATTAATTATTCTTTTATTTCAAAAGGTAACTGAGATGACTGCCTAATGTGTTTTACACCCACATCTTCACCAGATTTAAATGGAAAATACAACCCTTGGCTATTTCACAATATTAAATACTATTCCATTTATATTTTGAACTTCAAAGTCTTTAAAAAAACAAGTTTCCATCTGAGATTTGCTATTTTCACTGATCTTTATCTTCTTGAAGTACCATATATTTTCTTCTTTCTTTCCATCCCTGCTTTTGTTTAATTGCTATTTTCCTTTCTTCCTTTTTACTCTTCTATTTCCTTCTTATTTCCTCCTCTTTCTTTCCATCCCTTCCTCTCCTCCTTTCTTCTTTTCTTATTGTCTTCCATTTCTTTCTCTGATTCTGACCCTATTCTCTGGCTCATTTTTTCCTTCTTCTCCTCTATTTTATCTCTCCCTTATCCATGCCTTACCTATAATGTCCACAAATAGCATTTTTCTTTCAAATTATTCCTAAAATTTTCATTCTCTTATAAGCATGTCTTCATCATTCAAGTCTCCTTTTCAATTTACATTGTCATACCAGTAATTACAACTGAGGGATTATTTTCTAACTTCAACTATTAGAGAGAGGAATGATAAAAATCTTCCACACTTAAACTCTGTGTGCATAAAAGAAAAGCCAAATCCTCAGACTGTCAGAGAATGCTATCAGTATATTTCTTGAAAGCCAGTTCTGATAGGAAGAACCAGGAGCCAGTATAGAACAATGGAGGAGAAAGTATTCCAAAGGCTTCCAGTTTCAAGGAAAAGAGGAAGTGATGACACAATTTTATTTGGGTATAGTTCTAGTTAAATGGTCATATATTCTTTTTATGAATTCACATCCTTATCTGAAAGAGCAACAAATAAGAGCCAAAAACAGAGAGGTGATTGTAAGTTGACTACATTTTACTGAAGGCAGTTTCCCTTTGTTGATTCTCCCTGGAAAATCTGTCTAGCCCATCTTAAACCAAGAATCTGGTTTCCTATAACTTAGAGATGAAGTCAGTTCTAGAGAAATCACTGCTTTCTAGTTCAAGTAAAATTTGTGTTTACTTTGGTTCTACCGTGAAATAGAAAACACAGCATTTCAGCTTCTGGTGCTAATATCACCTCCAACTTGGATTAAGTCATTTAACCTTCTGCTGCAAATTATGTAAAGTACCACATCTGCTAGCTAATACTTGAAAAGTGGAGAATTAAGTGAGATGCAAATGTAAAATACTTTAAAAATTTAGCACAGCTTTGTAAAAACACAATTTGTATAAATCAATGCAAATACTTATTTTGAAATATAATTATATTCTATCTCCATGGCTTGTTACCCAGCAACAACTTAAGTATGTAAAAACTGAGCAACTTGAAATATTTCATACGCAATACCTAAAATTCTATGTTTTCTGCCCACCACCTGTACTTTATAACACCTACAGAAGAGATCACTTAGAAAGGAAGGGAAAATATTATCATTTTAAATTAATGTAGCACCATAAAGGTGCTAAGTGCTGTTCAGAATAATATATTCAAAATAACACATGGAAATAATAAAAGCCTCCTTTGCTTATTTCTCTCTGAGGCAAAAGTTTGATTTGTTTTTTTTCTTCTTCAGATTCTATTTGCCCTATTATTTCCCAAGTATTTGCAGCATATGATGCACAGGCAAATTTTTACAATCTTTCAAAATTATGAAAAACTGATGTGAAAACACATTTTTTTAAAAAAGTTGGCTTTATTTCCCCCTCTGGTGTCAGGGATGTGATGCTGTTTTGTCAGGCAGCTGGAGACAAACTAAAATAGTTCACCAAAGGGAAAGGAAATCATAGGAGAGAGGGAGTATATTCTGAGAGGAAAACCCCTTATTAAGATAAACATCTGGCCCAGAAAGGCAGGTAATCTGATATGCTGTAGAGCTGAATTAGTACTAACCCGTCTTCCTTTCTATCACAGAAGGAGGAAAATATCCCCCAAGTCCACTGGAGTCCTGATTTTTACTTACAGATTTCAAAACTTAAATCAAAAGTTTTAATCAGTAAACAAAAAATATATATTAAGAAAAGCTTCTGAATTTAGTCCTGCAGTGGGATACTGGAAATTAGTCTTAAAATACAGCACCTCATTACTTATAAAGGAGAGGTTATTGGCAGAAGTATATATGTTACATTTATAAACTATGTGCAAGTGTATTAGAGCCATTCATTTTTCTTTTACACCTTTCATCCAAATAAAAATCTACAGTCAGTTGTTTTTAGACTGAAATTCACACCTAGAAACTACCCAACCTATACCTTCCCCCACTTAATTTCTCAACATAGTATCAAAAGAATAGATTTATCTCCAAGATACTTTAATAAACTCCAACAAAAGGTACACAGGTAAAGTGAACACACATGTCCTTCCTTTTGCAAGAATGAAATACCAGCTCTAGTCAGCCATACTATTCTCAGCACCTCTGAAGACTTATTAATAAGTGTAGTAAGTTGCATTATAAGGTACATTCAATCACACATTGATAATAAAATTTTGGATGCATTGGCTTGTAAGTGTACCCAGTGGATATGTAGACCTGCTCATTTGGCTTTATTTTCTTGATTTTGCATGTGTGCTTTTAATATCTTTGCTTTGGATATAAGCGCTGTTGGAATTCTCGATGCCTTGTCCTCATTGGAAGTCTTTATTTATATATTCTGTACAGGAGTGATGGGAAGATGGGGCTGGAGGAATAACTGTTGTTTTACAACCGGCTTCTTAGCCACCGAAGACTTGGGTGTTCTATCAAGCGTGGGCTTTGCTGCCTGTCTCTACCAGCTGCTATAGTGAAGATTTCATATCAAAGAATTTTTGATGACAGACAGGTACATGCTGCTATTAGACACTTTGTCTGGGGGGTTTTCTTGCAGAAAAGTAAAGCAGTACATTAGGAGCACACACCAAACCAACAACACTTTGGATAATGATACTTGTCATCGGCTTAAAGTAACAACGAGTAATTCAGTTCCCATATGTTTATATAAAATTTTTCATATAATGGACTGTTTCCTGGCCCAAGATCATTTAACTTTACAAAATATAGCTACTTCTAACTGGCAGATCTTGAAAACAATTACACAAATAATCAAACAGAAATAGCGAACTTAGAAGGGAGGTTAGCAAAAAGGTGGGGGTTATGTATAGACAGATACATGTAGAGTGCATGTTAATTTTTAACTGCTATCTGATGCATGGCATCAAATGACAAATGCTGCTATAATCTGAGGTGTGATTTCACTCACTCTGCATATCTCTCTCTCCTGTTTGCCTTTTAAAGGCCCATTCAAAGGGCAGCTGAGGTATTTCCTCAGCACTCAGTGAGCACTCTTGAAGAGCTAAGGCCACCAGGCAGGAAGCTCACAGTCTCACTGCACCGAGGAGCTCATTCTGCAAGGCAGCACAGCACACCAGACAATGGCTGCATCTCTCTCGTATTTATAAAACATCTCCCTGCTCAGGAGAAAAGGAAACAATTGCTTCCCCTTACTTCCTACTGTCCTGTTAGGTCTTTGAGTTGCTTTTGATAGGGCTACTCTCTGGCAAAGAGATCGTGTTCTGCTGTCTTACATAGATGTTTGATATTCCCTTAAAATTCATTTCTGAATTTTAGGACTTTTCTTTCTCTGTGTTAAGACTCAAGCACTTCTCTTCAATCATAGAGATAACAATAATAGAATATTAGATATTAAAGGAACTAGTAGATGATCTAAAGAGTTTGACTTCTTCGTTTTGCAAATGGGTAAGTAGAGTTTAGAAAAAGGAAGTGATGAGCCCAAGATAATACTGTTAATTTCTGGCCGAATAAACAAGAGTAACAGCTAGGTCTCCGGCAAAATCTCAAAATCCACAGAGGCTTTCCCTGAAGCTGCTTCTGGGGTGTTGCACATAGCAATCACACAATTGCTTTGATTCCCTGTTTCATTATTTCATTTTGATATTACGTAGATCTTGAATGGATCTTTGATAGTACATAGATTATATATCTAGCAGGTATTTAGGAAATATTTAAGGAAAGGAAGAAGTTTCTAGTATTCTCTGGAAAATGTTTTTATAAAGTGTTTTAATATGATGGGAAAAAATGTAAAAAGTCAAGGAAAAGAAGGCTGCAAAGCTGTCCTCTGTAAAGTAACCCACTCCAAGCACTGATGTTATGAATTGATGTTTGGTCTTTCTAGCTCCTTGTACCCTCTGAGTTTGGTATCTTTTCTCTACTTAACTCTGAGGTGTAAAAGTTTACATCCTATTTCCAGAGGTGGAGGAGTTAAGAATAAACAATGCTCTCTAGACTGCACAGCAAATCACTATGACCATTGTGAATGTGGTAAGATAATACTTCTCTTTCTAGAACACATAAGTGCTTCACTTAGTAAACATTTGTAGGACGGGGGAAGAAGGGGTTGATTTTACTCTATCGATGAATGGTTCATGCAACAGCAAAACACTTCTAGACTTGAAGCTTTTGTGAAAAGCTTTTGTGCAAAACTGTGCAGAAATATTGTCTGGTACATATAAGACAGATTTAAAAATATATATACAATTTGACGGAAATACTCATTTGCTCAGTCTGCGTGGCATTTGGGGGGCATTCTCATCAGGCAGACACTGCTCAAATGCAGATTATAATATGGTCTATTCCCTTGAACTGGGAGCAAATCTTCATCCTACAAAATCATAACATAAAAAACTGTAGGGCTTACTTTCAAGAATTTTCTTTAAGATATATAAACCGGTCAAATATGCTAGGTAAATAATCAGAGAGGAAGTGTGATTTTTTTTTATTAATATGACTTTATATTTTCCTAGGCAAATATTTCCATAAAATGTAAAGCAGTATTTGTGAATAATGACAATGTTAAAAGCATAGTTAGGATAGTTAGGATATTCTATTTTCTCTATTTTTTGTTCAAATGCTAGATTTTTTTTCTTTTTCCTTTTAAGAAATCCCAGTTATTACCAAGTAAAAGATGCAAGGGCACTAAAGACAAACATTTTCACTTCAAAGACCAAAAGTAGACCAAAATAGAAAATAAACTGGGTTTCAATGAATCATTTCACCCACTAATACAAACTCTGCTGAGGATGCATCAGGCCCAAGCTTGATAAAGGAAAACTTTGAAATAATCAATGTGACTGACACTCAAGGGTAAGAAATCCTTCATTTTTCATATAGTTGAGAATTTTTGACTGTCAAAAGAATACCCTTCATGTGTTTCTAAAACTAACTTACAATACCTTCATGTAACTTCCGAAAAGCATATTTCATTTTTATATGCTCTGTTATTAATTATATTATTAATATTAAAATTACAATAAAGCACTAATCATGTTTCCATTCCCAACAAGTCATAATTAAATAAATGCCACATTCCTGATTGTACTAAGGCCAATTAAATCTAATTTCTCTTCTGTTTCCATACATAGGATGCAGCTGTGTGTGCTATCGAGGGGTAATTAATTGCCACCAACTGCTTTCCTCTAAAAGGGGGACATGTGAACTTGGTAGCACAACATGTGCCCCTGAGACCGAACACAGCCTAATACTGTTCAGGATGTTCATGGTTCTTTAATGACCCAGAATACAATTTTTTCTTGTCACAAACCGCCATCCATTTGGTCTATCTCTTGTTCAGAGAACTGTTCAGGTCCATAAACAAATTCATAAGCAAATTCAAACCATAAAGAAGGCCACGGTCAAGGTAGGAAGGCCCCCACAAGAGCCTTCCAATGAGTATCAACTCCAGTAGTGGCAACCTCACCTCAGAAAATCTGTTCCAGGACAGAAAACTCCAGATGGATTGAGTCTAAATGAAAAACTTTGCAACCTCATTAGAAAATAACCTACAACTGGGAGAAGGTATTTGGGAAAGAAAAGAGAATTATAGTCATTATTATATAGAATTAAAATCCAAAAGGCTCAGACTGGTCCAGTAACTGTCATAATAATCTCTCGGTGTAAATGTCAGAAATTCTGTGTAGGGATAGAGATTTGGCCTTTACAGATTCAAAGAGTCTTAAAGCTGGAAGCAACCACGAGAGGTTAAACAATCAACCTCCTTCTGTAAAATATTAGCTGCTTCTAGCCTACTCCTAACAAATGGAGATCAAATTTTTTTTTATATTCCGGCAATAAAATACACCTATCTTGCTACCTAATCTGACATTTAATGATCTAATTATTTAAAAATGCATTTTAATCGCAATTCATCTTGCTGGACCAGTTTACTGGGGGAGAAGGGAAATAATTTGTTCCTTTTTTTCTAGATAAGAACCTCTTTACAGGTAAAGATTGTGATTCAGCCTCACTGTTCCCTTCCGCAAATGACATATCTCAATCCCTTAACCTTTACTGTCCAAATTCCCTATACCACTCTTCATTTATAGAAGCCAGGCTGAAAATAACTCAGAAGCTTAGCAGTACGGAACACAAAAATTATTCTATTTCCTCAGCAAGACTATTTAATAGTTATTTATTCTGTTTTGCTCTCATCTGACTTATTATCCATGATGAAAGCTTTTTGCTATGCCTGCAAATATTTAGGCAATCCCCATCTCATGTGCAACCTTAGCTTTCTGACCCAAAGGAACTTCCTCTTTCTGAATACCCTTCTGTTTATCTTTGACCACCTCACAATTTACAAAAGTCACCCATAATTTGGATGCTAGTTTACAGAGTCATCCTCAAGCCTGAGGTCAATTTCTCTCTATCCTATCATTTTGGATGTTTATAAAAGTATTAGGTAATAAAGATTCATGAGTGACCCCTAAAGAATTCTCCTAGCCTGAAGCTGATTCGCTGATAACTACTCTTCAAATAAACTGTGCATTTAACCTCTTCGTGCTGATATTCTTTATTTCATCTGAATTTTCACATTGCATGTACCTATACCCTTGGTGAAACCCTATGAGGATTTATTCATTACAAAAGGCCTGTGTGTGTGTTTCTCTGTGGGAATATATAGTAAATTAAGATGTCCTTCTGAGATCAGTAAAGCTGTGGCCTGAAATGCTATAGCATTTAACCACAGGTTTGATCCAACTTCCTTTGTAAATCACCTTGGGCATGTGCTTTCTGAAATATGTACATGAATTATTGCCTTATTTTCATACTGTGGGTATTGTTTATTATGGAAGGGCCATTAACCCTGTAAGATGCAGATAATCTTCCACTTGCTTGTCTATGGCAGAAGATCATTTACTGTCACGCTGATTAAATATATTATGACAGCAAAGCTAGTAATGCACAAGGTATGGGTACAGAAAGAACATGCTTCATGTACTTTCTCTGCCTGCCTTCTGCAGAGTTGCTTCACTATTTAATTTGATTCTTTTCAAATAAAGAACATCACATTACCAGGAGCCATTTTATCCTCATATTCTCACATACATTGTTCTCCAGAGAAAATCCAGATAAAGAATTTATATAAAAATCCTACTTAGAAAGTAACACTCCTGATTATTATTAGTGCCCAGAGTATGTGTACTTTTGATGCTTCAGACACTGAACATAAGGTTTCTCCTTTAGTACAAGTAATAAAACAAACCTCAGGCTGACCTTCCCCAAGACAAGCAGTAAAATAATGGCATTCCCCAACTTACTTTCAAACCTATGCCTACGAGAAACACTTGAATGTGCTACGCAAGGATGCACAAGGATGCATCTCACATACACATGTATATAAAGATACATTATAAATTACATTTTCTAATCCTGTCTCTACATACACACATAAGCTGCTATAATTTAGTTATTTACAATGTACTACTAGTGGTATAAAATGTCATTTTCTAAGAATACATCTGAGGCTTAAGTCAGCATTTTTATGATATCATCTGCACTGGGAAAACATTAAAGGCTCAATATTTAATAAACATAATAAACATCCCCATGAAACAAATTGTTCATAAACTACCTGTTTAATTTTTCAGGGTTCCTGAACCACATATTTTCTTATTAGTTGTGAGCCTGCTGGGTTGGAGGATAGATAGGGCCTGTCAGGGATAGAATATAATGTAGCAGTTTTATGAATTATTTCTGTGAGGAAAAGCCTATTACAGCTGACAAGAGGGTGATGATATTAGCCCATCATCATTCAGATGGCACCACCCTTCCCCCTTTCATCCGTCAGGCCTCTTGTATGGGGGCTGTAAGCCACACCGTCTTTGCACAGCTAACACAAAGACAAATTCTACTCTTTTTCTGAGTCCATGAAACATTTAGTATTTCATTTTGAATCATGGCAGATGACAGAAACAAATGGCCTAATGAATCTCGCTTATTGTCCCTTGCAAATCTGAAGATGAGCTAAAAGTAAAATCTCTGTTTCCTTTCTTTCTTTTTTTTTGCTTTCTTCACTTTTTTTTTTTTTTTTTTTTTTTTTTTTTTTTTTTTTTTTTTTTTTTTTTTTTTTTTTTTTTTTTTTTTTTTTTTTTTTTTTTTTTTTTTTTTTTTTTTTTTCTGTTTTGATGCATTACTTCTCCCTGGAAAGATCTGTGCTGCATTCTAAATAGATGTTGAGGTTATAGGATTATTTTTATAAACAGATCATTTGATCTGGAAATCAATAGCAGGCTCCTCGACAGTCCCTTTCTCCACCATCTTCCAGCCTTCAGGACAAAATAAATTTCACCCATTCTGTTGGTTTATAAAATGGAAACACAAAAGGATCAGATGGAAAAATAAAAGGAAATACTTAGTAGAATTGGGGGAAATGATGACTACTCATGAAATGGCAGTAAGAATAATATATATTTTTGTTTTATTTAAAGGAAAAGTAAATAAGTCTGTCCAAATCCTATGTAGCAAAAACCATCTACAAACAATTTGGCTGAGCTTTTAAAGCTTTGTGGCTTTCTTTTCAAAGTATATGTACTTTAAATATGGCATTTAGGAGACTTATCAGGGATTTGTTGGGTAGAGCTGGTCTAGAAAGTAATGGAAAAGACAGAAATGATATCACTTGTTAGGGACATTTCCCCCACATTTATTGTTTGAAAGGGTTATAGGCTGAACTGACCACAAGGCAGTGTTGCTCTGGTGGGCTGACAAATACCACCTACTAAACTATTTCCTTTGTGCTGTGTGCTGCTCTGTCTTGTTCTAGAATTTTCTGTCTCCTTCAGCTGCATTGATTGTCATGTGTTCTCAGTGGCCCACAGCTCCAAGGCCATGCTCCTGTATCATATATGACCCTTCTCAACTAAACCCAAAAGCTTAAGGATTGAGAAACATGGATTTAACTTAGGAAAAGGACAAAGAAAAAAAATGCAGATCTGGGGCTAAAAATAAGAAGAATGGTAAGAGTTAGTAAATGAAAAAGAGAAAAATTCCTCCTCTGGTTCTGTGACGTGCTTTGGCCTTTTTTCTCCTTTTCTCTGTGACTCTGTAATGGCTTTTTCACAGATATTAGAGTTGTCAAGTAAATTTTTCTTAGTTCAAGTATGTACAATTGATTCTGATAGATGTTAATAGCTCCCAAACGAAGGCAGAGTCTTCAGTCAACATACAGGAATAACAATTCTGTCTTGAAAAAGAAAAAAGAAAGTTTGACAATTGATGTCATAATGTAGGCCAGAGGCACTCCAGGTCAAATTTCCTTCATTACTGGAGTAAAATTTCACCAGTGTTGCCCCTAATTCACACAATATTAATTACATTGTGATTTAAGTCATATTTAATTTAGATTTAAATACGTTCATAATTTTTGGCAAAGCCATTTACCAAAATTTGGCAAGCCACTTTTAAAAATAATATTTTATTGTTATTTTTCATTTACATTGTTATATGATTTTCAAGATATGGAATTCACATCTTAGACCACGTGCATTTCATACCACTCCTATGATTAGATTTCTAGCACCTTAGTGTCCACTATATTAAATACTTTATTCTCTTCTCCCCTACCCACCCCCGCTTCCAGGTAGCCAGTCTTATATACTGTGCATTTTGTTGGCCATTCATTCGTTTTTTATATTCTACATGAGTGAAACCATCATATACTTCTTTTTCTTTGTAGCTTATTTTACTAGTCATAACGACTTCCAGTTTTATCCAGGTTGTTGCAAAAGGTACGATTTTATCTTTTCTAATAGCTGCATTGAATTCCATCAAGCATATATCCATAGCTTCTTTATTCAGTCATCCATTGACCTGCATTTAGGTTGTTTCCATGTCTTAACTATCATGAATTGTGCTGCTGTGAACATAAGGGTGCAAATATTTTTTCTGATTAGTGTCTTTGTATTCTTTTGGTATATGCCTAGGAGTGGGATTGCTGTCAAATGATAGTTCCATCTTTATTATTTTGAAGAATCTTTACACTCTTTTCTACAGGGGTAGCACTAATTTTAATTCCCATGAACAATGAAAGAGAGTTTCCTTTTTTTTTCTCCCAACAATCTCCAACACTTGTTTCTAGTCTTTTTTATACAGGTCATTCTCATAAGTATGAGATGATATCTCCTTGTGGTTTTCATTTGCATTTCTCTGACGTAGAGTGATATAGAGTGTTTTCTCATATGTCTGAGGCTGTATGTGTGTTTTTACAGAAAGGTATCTGTTCAGACTTCCTGCCCATTTTTTTGAGTGGGTTGTTTGGCTTTTTAGTTGTTAAAGTATATGAACTCTTTCCATTTTGGAAATTAAACTCTTATCTGACGTATGTTGTGCAAATAACTTATCCCATTCAGTCAGTTGCCTTTTTGTTTTAGTGGTGGGGTTTTTTTTTTTTTTTTTTTCATTTTAAAGAAATTTTTTTAGTTTGATGTAGTCCCAATCACTTAATTTTACTTTAGTTTCCTTTGTCATTGGTGTCATTTCCCTAAAAATATATCTGAGTTTGATGTCATGGAGCATTTTTTCTATGTTTTCTCTTATGTATTTTATGGTTTCACATCTTATATGCAGGTCTTTGATCACAAGAGCACCACAAAAATATAAAATATCTGGGAATAAACTTAACGAAATAAGTGAAAGACCTACACATTGAAAACAATAGAAGATGGCACAAAGAACTGACATAAAGAAGAGACACAAAGAATATTCCATGTCCAAGGATCAGAAGAATTAACATAGTCAATATGGTATCTTATCCAGGCACTACATAAATTCAATGCCATTCCCATCAAAATTTGAGGGACATTTTTCAAGGAAATTGAACAAACAACACTAGAGCTTACATGGAGCCACAAAAGAACTTGTATAGCTAGGCTATCTCAGAAAACATATGAAGAATGAATCAAACATCTCAATTTCAAACTATACTACAGAGTAGTTTCATCAAAACAGTATGGTATTGGAACACAAACAGATAGACTGGTGGTAGAAAATCAAGAGCTCAGAAATAAAGCCAGGCTTATATGAACAGTCAATATATTTAAAAAGAGTCAAGGCACACGATGGAGTAAGGAAAACCGACTCAATGACTGGTGCTCGGAGAACTGGACAGCAATACGCATACAATGAAAACAGGTTGCTCATTAGTACTATATATGCATTGAAGACCTGAATACAAATCAAGCCACTTTTTAAAAATAAAATTTAAATTTCATGTTGTGCTTTGATCTTACAATTCTTTCAGAAAGAAAGCAACACAAGAAAGTTTGATTCTAATATTAGTGTTACAAATTTTTCTGAATTTTTTGCTTCCTGTGAAGATTATAATAGGACATATATCGATCTACTTCTATAACGTTTACTATATTCTTGAGTTTCCTATTTTAAAAAACAATATTTGCTTTTTCTAATAAGAAAGCATTTTATAATTAATGGGAATTTATTCCATAAAAAATCTAAGTAAAAAAAATGTGTTTAATCCAAATACACCCGATATTGAAATTAAGTGAAGAAATAGAAGCTCAAAATAGAAGTATAGGCCTAATAGATTAACAAGGTCTCTTTTCTTATTACCTAATCATTTGTGACATCTTCTTGTCAGCTCTGAACCCAGCCTAGTAGAATTAAAAAATATTAATTGAAGGAATTAATGACTATCTTATATCTCTTACATATTGTCAGGATAAGAGAAAAAATTGGTTGGTTAAGAAAATGTATACTTAATTTCAAACATATCACAAACCAAGTCAAAAATATAGAACTAAAAAGAGTAAACAAAACAGATTTCCTTCCCAGGACCTACCTTATTTCTTAAAAAACCAAATATATGTTTAGTGGTATTATGGTGAAAAAATTACCAAGGCTCTATGGCAAATCTTACCTTCTGGTTTGTACCCTCTTATCTGCAGGTTATGTAAGTTTGATTCTAACTTTGATGCACTATGTAATTAATCAGTTAAAATCAATTCTGTACTGTTAGTAAAGGATATTAACTTTACACTTCATAGAAGCATATGATCAGAAAATACTGAAATGTTTTTCTTAAGGTATCTTTAGTCTTGCAAAATTATCAAGCTAATAAGGTTGGATTGAGTAAAATAAGAAAGTAGTCATAATATTTATGTATACTTATTAAAGAAGAAAGGAACTTTAGCCAGATAATATTAGGTGGATCTATAGGAAACTGCTGTTTTTGTAGGTCAGAAACTGTTGAATATCAGCAGTTTCCTATGGAATCACCTAATTAGATAAAGCATTTATAATAAGCTTAAGTTGTACTTTTAGGGAAAGGAGAACATAAAATTGCTCAATGATATCTTGGAACCTGATGAATGGTAGTTATTATCTCTAAAGTCAACATAAAACTTCATTAAAAAAATTAAATACCAAGAATTCCAGGTAAACCTCAAGCAATTTGCTTATATGTCTGGCAGCATTATTTCATCTCCATTCCTTAGAAAAGCAGTCCTCCTTTCTCTTCCCATCCTGCCAGTAAATCCTAATCTACCCTGCCACACACACCCTAACCAGATGCCTTATAAGCTTTTTGAATTTTCTCTGGCAGTTCTCCCTCACCTGTGTCAGGGCATCCACCCTTTCTCCAATTTCCTCATCTCTCCAGGGGTGAGGAAAAAGAAAGGAGGACGAGTGAACAAGAAGGGAAAGTTTTTCAATAAACAGAGAGTAGAAATTAGTGTCTCTATACCGTGTGGTTTCAAATACATTATCAGGAAGAAACACCCCCCCCAAAAAAAAGAAAAAAAAAGGTTAATATCCTTATAAAACTAATTTTCTTCTCTTTTCTACTAAGATAATCTGAATGCAGATTATTTCAGCACAACCTTGCTGAGAACATGTCTGAAGTAGTAGAACAGTCTGCAAGTTCTTAAAAGATTTGGAAAACCCAGGAAAGGCTGAGAAAAGCAGGAGCAAAATCTAATTTTGGAACAAGAAACCTCTGTATAATTTTAGGTCCTTTAAGTGAGTTGAAGGACATTCAGAAGTTTGGACTTGTGCTGATGTCAGAAAATTTCATTCAATACACAGATATTATTAGGATATTTTCTCATGTTATAAAGTACTTTTATATTCTCATGATCATGTGCTGAGAATGAGAACTTAATTAACATGTGCAGAAAATCTCCAGGGAGAATGAACATGCTTAGAAAGATAACTTGAAGTTCCTGTTGGAAGAGAGTTTCTGACAAGAGGTCCTGTGTTTCTGTGATGCTCAGGTGAGATTCAACTCTCTGAACAGCTGAAGCCTGAATATACTTCTTAACTTAATATTTAGATTGTCTTACAATTTTAGATTTATTTTCTATGCTTTTATTTCATTCCTTCAACTAGTAAATTCCTTGAGGACATAATCTTTTGAGCACAGTGACTTACTCGTAGTTGGTACTCAATTAAGTTGTGAATAGACATATTAATTAAAGATAACATCCAAGAAACATTTATCTGCAATCTATTTTTAAATGTATGAACATTCGCTGTGTCAATTTTGTGTGACTTATCTACTTATGACATCCTCCCCTTCTTTCTGTTCATGGCAAATCTGTCTGGTTACCAAGGCCCAATCAAAGGCACCCTCCCACAGAAGCTTTCTACAATTATTCCCAAATAATGAATTCATCTGCTTCTTTGTGTTCTCCCGCCAAACTGAGTTTCTGTTAGATTGGCAATAACACTGTGCCACATTTTTATCCACTAAAGAAAGTCGCTCAAACCCTACATTCTTTTTTTTTTAGAAATATAATTTCTTCATTCACTTAATGTCAACAGGTAATCGTCAAATTTGCAGTGGTTTATTGTACAACTTATACACTAGTTTTGCTGTCATTTTTGGAAGCTGACCAAAAGTTCTTAAAGTCATAAGCATGGCTCACATAAGATGCATCATATATCAAAAATGGTTTAACCAACTTATAAAAACAGATGTAAGGAAAGAACTAAATCTGGGGATACATGCATAGTTTTAATTAGCCTTCTCTGATTATTACAAGATCAGAACAGTAAGAATATTTGTAAAAGCCCCAAACCTATTAAACTCTCACTCTTTCCCACTCTCTCCCTTCTTAAATCACAAACTATTTCACTTGTCAGTATGGAAACACCATTACTTTTTCCCAGATGTCAGAATATAAAAGAGATGGGCAAAATTTCCAACACAGTAGTACTGTTGCATATATTCTCATTTTCGATCTAGTTAAAATTATCATTCCCAGAGTAGTTAATTCCTGTTTCTGTAGGAATCCAAGAAGAATTTACACATATTACATAATTAAAAACAAACAGGTGACAAATATATCCAGGAAACAAACAAAATTCTATGAAGTTAACAGTAGTTAGAATTATAACAACTTGTTAGATTTAAGACAAATATCATCTTTCTCACAACAGAGTGCACTTGGGTAAATATGAGAAAATTTAAGTATCTGAAACCATTGAAGCTTTGTCTACAACTTCTACTTTACATGTACTTCTTTTATCTGTAATGCCTAACAGTGCTATTCATACTTCATGAAACAGTTCATTAGTTTCTTTTATATTTCACTTTGAATTTTATGATATAATTATTCACTTGCTGATCTTCATTGAACTGGGAGATACCCAAGAGCAATTAAAATTTTTTTTTTAATTTCTGCCTTTCTAATACTATCTCACATAGAGTAAGTGGTCATCACATAGTTACAAGGTAGCTACATTTTTTAAAAAGATTTTAAAATAAAGATTAGGACTGTTGTTAGCCAATATTTATGTTTCGAATTGTATAGAACCAAGAGGGGTTAACATAAACTAGAAATGGAAGCAAAACAAAGCTAAATAGTGCATACTCTAATCAATGAGAAATACATAAAAAACTGAATGGATATATTGCAAAATGTATCAGAAATTCAAAAGGCATAACAATTATAATGGTACACCAAATTTTAAAAAATTTAGTTTTACATATATGGCTGAATATCTTTGTGCAAACCCATGTATCCCGTTCTTCTACTTGTCCTACTGAATAATGTATATACATTCACCACCTGTTTGCAAACCGATATGAAAACTTTCTGGCAATTTTTTTTTACTGCATTTCAGTTTTATGGATGTAGACATACATATAATATTGTCTAAGTTTAAGGTATACAATGTGATGATTTGCTGGATATGTTATTGAAAATGATTATCACAATAAAGTTAGTTAACATGCTTATCTCCTCATATAATTGCATTTTATGTGCTTCTGGTGAGAACACACAAGATCTAATCTCACCAATTTTTCAAGTGAATAAATACAGTACTGTTAACTATAGACACTACGATGTACATTAGATTCCTTTAGTCTGTACTCTTTAACCAACATTTTCCCATTTCTCATTTCTTCCAGTTCCCAGGCCCCTGAAACCACCATTTTACATTTGACTTTATGAGTTTGGCTTTTTCGGATTCCCATATAAGCAAGATATTTGTTTTTCTCTCACTTAGCATATGCTCTCAAGTTCATTCAGATTGTCGTAAACAGAGAATATCCTTTTTAATGGCTAAGTTATATTCCATTGTGTGGCATATACTATATTTTCTTGATTAATTCATCTGTTGATGAACACTTAGGTTGTTTTTATGCCTTAGCTATTGTGAATAATGCTGCAATGAGTATGGGAGTGAGTATCTTTTCAGGTTAGTAATTTCATTTAAGTCCTTGTACACCCAGAAGTAGGATTGTTAGATCTTACACGTAGTTCTAGTTTTATATATCTGAAGAACTTCAATACTGTTTTCCATAGTGATTGCACCAATTTACATTTATTCCCACCAACCATGCACATTGATTCCCCTTTCTCCACACCCTATCAACACTTATCTCATCTTTTTGACAAGAACCTTTCTAATAATAGCTCATTGCAGCTTTGATTTGCATTTTCCTGATTAGTGATGTCTAGTATCTTTTCATGAGCCTATTGGTCATTTGTATATCTTCTATGGAAAAATATGTATTTGTATTCTTGGCTCATTTTTTATTTGGATTTTTAATTGTATTTATTTATTTGTTTTGGCATTGAGCTGGATGTGTTCCTTAAATAATCTGGACATTAACCATTTCTTATATATGATTGACAATTATTTTATCTCATTCCAAAGGTTATCTTTTCATTTTGTTGATTGTTCTTGTAGTGATGAGTTCTTTAAACTCTGCTCGTCTGAAAAACTTTTAATCATTCCTTCAGCACTGAATGAACTGAAGGATAAAGTATCCTAGGCTGAAAATCCTTTTCTTGAAGCATTTTGAATTCATCGTGTCGCTCCCTTCTGGCCTGTAGAATTTCAGTTGAGAAATAGCTAACAATCTTATGGGTACTCTTTTGCATACGATTCATTTTTCTTTAGCTGCTTTTAAGATACCTTAACTTGTATTTTTGACATTTTGGTGACAGTGTGTCCAGGTATAGGTATGTTTGGGTTTCTTTCTTTTCAAACTCTTTGAGATTCCTGAGTCTGAAGCCTTGTTTCATTCCTCATGTTAGGTTAGGGAAGTGCTCAGCTATTATTTAGTCAAATAAGTTTCTGTCCTCTTTTCTCTATCCTCTCCTTTGGGACCCCTATGATATGGTGCTCCTTTTGTTGTTATTCCATAGGTTATGAATGCTTTCTTCAATTCTTTTAATTCTTTTTTCTCTTGGCTGGTTTGCTTAAGTGTATTCCTCTGCCCTATCTTCTAGTTTACGATTCATTTATAGACTTCATTCACCCTGCTCTTGAGTCCCTCCATTTAGTTCTTTAGTTCAGCTATCTTGTTCTTCATTTCTTTGATATCTTGGTTCATTTCTTCTCTCTTTTCTGTTGTTATCCTTCTATCCCTCTATGTTTTCTTGATTTCCATATATTGTACTATATATATATTTGTACTATTATATATATGTAATATATATTATATATATTATATATTATATATATGGCGAATGGGTTTATATTATTTTGTACATAAAATTACCTCAATAAATATTTTTAAAAGACCCTGCCTGGTGCAATAGTAGTTGGGTCACCGCCTCTGATTTGTACAATATTATTTTAAGATATGACACACAAATGCGCAAGCAACAAAAGCAAAAAAAAGCAAGCTACTACTTCAAATGAAAACCTTTTGTACAGAAAAAGAAACAATAACTATGTTTATCACTGTTGCCCTAAATTCATCCTCAGGTAAATTGCACATGTCTGTTGTATTCGGATTTTCTGGTCATTTAATTTTAATTTTGAATCTCTGGGTCTTTTTCTGTTTGATATTCTGTGTATGCTTCTGTGGGTTAGATTTGCTGGCAGTGATGAAGTTTTGTAGGGTATCAACTTGCACCAGAAAAGTCTGGATCTTGGTTCAAACACTGGGAATTCTTGATTTGTGTGGCAGCTCCGTGTGGCAAATCTGAGGTCGACCCTGCATTGGGACCCAAGAGGTCGGCCTATGGGGTTGGAGTTTGTGTGGAGTACGCAGAGCTTTCCCACAGTGTTCCCCCTCTGAATAATGACCACCTTTTCACTGGTCCACAATCAGCAATTGGGATGCAGTTTTGGCGACATCCACAGGGTGGCGCTGTAGATGGCTTAGAAGGTTCCTTCCTTTAAGGACTCTCATCTTCCTTTAAACCTGGGGGCATGAATTCTGGTGGGTGGGTCCTGCAGCTCTGCAGAAATATGGTGGGAAGGCGTGGAGTGGGCAAATTTCACTAGCTGCCTTCCGGTTATGATGCCATGCTATGTAATTTTCCTTCAGGGGGCTCCTGCTCAAACTACAAGGGCACTTACCCTACTCCTGCCTTGTACCAATGCCTTCTCCCCCTACTCTTTCTCCCTATTCCCTCTGATGCCCTCAGAGTGACTCACAGGAGACCTGATTGTTCCCACAGTTCCACCCTCTCGCCTTTTTTTTTTACCAGTGAAACTGGGAGTCCTGTATCCACAAAGCAGTTGTGAACCCTGAAGCCTTTGCCTACCCTGATACACTGGTGCTCCCTGCCACTGTATCTGCTGCCCCCAGGTCAGTCCTTCCACACTGTGTGTGTGTCTGAAGACCAGGTGATTTCTAGTTGTTCTCTGGAGAAGACATCCAACATGTCCTACCCGGTTGCCATCTTGATCAACTTGCCAGTGGAATTTTAATGGGATTGAATTAAACCTGTATATCGTTATAGGTAAATATTCATTTTAACAATGTTATCTTTGCAATCATGAACACAGAATATCTTTCCATGTCTTATTATCTTCCTCTATTTCTTTCAACAATCTTTATTTTTCTTTCTAGTGGTCTTTCACCTTTGTTAAGTATGCTACTAAGGTAATTTTTCCATTGCAAAGGGGATAATTTTGACAATTTCTTCTATCATATTGTTTGCATATAAATGCAAGTTTTTTGTATATTAATTTTGTATTTTGTATTTTGTATATACCTGACACTTTAGTGTACTCATTAATTCTAGTTGTTTTTGATGGAATAGTTTTTGATGGAATGAGTAAAATGTTTACTCATATGTTATATATATGTGTGTATGTATATATATATATATACACAAATATATATATTCTATACAGGAAAATTTGTTCTAAAGTAAATTTTAAAGTTCTAGTTAAATATTTTCTTTGTGAATTTCTGTCTGGATGATCTTTCAAAGTTGTAAGTGAGATACTGAATTCCCCTACTATTATGATATAGTTTATTTCTCCCATCCAATCTATAAATATTTGTTCAATATAGTCAGGTGCTCTGATATAGGGTGTATATATATTTACAATCATTTTATCCTTTAGATGCAATTATACCATTATCATTATATAATAACCTTTATCTCCAGTTACAGTTTTTGACTTAAAATCTATTTTGTCTATTTTAGCTACTCCTGTTCTCTTTTGGTTTCTATTTGTATGGAATCTATTTTCTATATTTTCATTTTGAGCTGTGTCCTTGAAGTTGAATTTATGGTAGTCAGTAAATAGTAAGGTCTTCTTTTATCCATTCAGTTACTCTGTGCCTTTTGATTGTGGCATTTAATCTATTTACATTTAAAGTAATTATTGATAGGATAGAATTTACTAATACCAAACTTACTGTTTTATGGTTATTTTTCAATTTCCTTGCTCCTTTCTTTCTTCCCTGCTGTCTTCCTTTGTGAAATGATTATTTTTCATGTGGTATAAGCTCTCCTCTTTTCTTATTTATATCTTAGGTCTTCACTTTGTAGTTATCATAAGGTTTATATAAAACACACACACAATTTTAAAAAGGTAAAAACTTAACTTTGACTGCATCCAAAATCTCCACCATTTTAGTCCACCTCCCCTGCCACATTTTATTATTTTGATGTCATAATTTATATCTTTTTACATGTCACTTAACAACAGGAATACATTTTGAGAAAATGTCATTTTACAATATTGTCCCTGTGTGACATCACTAAGTGTACCTACACAAACCTAGATGGCTGATCCTACTACACACCTAGACTATTCATAGGGGATATTATTACATATGCAGTCATTGTTGACTGAAATATCATACAGTGCATGACTGAAATGCACATCTATCAACAAATGTTTATAGTTGTATTTATTTTTAATATTTTCCTTTGTTATACTAGTGTTATTTGATTAACATATTACCATATTACACTATTAGAGTTCAGAATTGGATTATAATTTCTTGTAAGAATATTGATAATGAACTTCTCATCTTTTGTTTGTCTGGGAAAGTCATTGTTTTTTGCCTTTTGTCTTTTTTAAAATGGTGTCTTAGAATTCCCATAGGTTTTCTTCATCCTATTTTAATCTTTTTTGTTTGCTCTTACTGACTGGTCAATTTAAAATGAACTTTTTATACTTAATAGATTCATTCTTCTGCTTGGTCAAATCAGTTAATGATGTTCTTCACTGTAATTTTCATTAATTCATTGCAATCTTCAGTGCTAGAATTTCTGCTTTTTAATGATTTATATCTCTGTTAAACTTCTCATTTTGTTTTTTATCATTTTCCTTATTTTGCTTAACTGCATTTCTGTTTTCTTGCAGCTCTCTGAGTTTCCTTAAAACAATTACTCTTGTCAATCTTAGGGGCATGCACAGGGAATTAGATACTCCTTTCATTGGTAAGAGTTTTGTGGGTGATTAGGATAGAGTGTTGAGGGTCAGTTTGAGAGATCTGTAAATTAGATGTTTACTATGGTTCCCGATTGAGTTCATGAAGTATTCAGTAGGTTTCAACTCCCTTGGATGTCCACCGAGAGCTCTGGTTGATGTTCTTTCAGCTGCTCCCCACCCCTGTGCTACATCGCAGATGTCAGTATTTAGGATGGACATATAAAAAAGGGTCTCTTTGGTAGAATCCCACAAACCTTTAGGAGCTGAGTACTCACTCATATACTTTCACTTTCCTAATGGGATAAATTAGAGACCAAGATGGTCTTTACTGACACTGACCTGTGCTACCATGGAGGAAGAATGACATTGGTAAAGTGAAACTATTCTTACCCTCTTTACTATGTCCAACCCTAGCATTCTTTTTCTCCAATGGTAACTAGAACTTCTCTGCAGGACTTATGAACTTGCATAAAAGTACTGTTCTTCATTGGTGATTGCCAAATTAGGCATTCTTTGAGTGGAAAACTGTTGTTTTTATTCTGCCATTTTTTGCAATTATTTATTGCTAAAATTTAAGATTAAAAACTAAAGTGTAATTCTCCACCACATTTCTTTCCAATCAGCATTTTATTTTGGTTTGTTTTGAAAGAGGAAGAAGGATTTTATTGATATTTATTTATGTTATCCCTGGTTGCTATCTCTGGATCTGAGAACTGAACCCAGGGGTATGCAGCCTGAAATCCTTTGGAGAAGACTGACCTAACTTGTACTCCATCAGGCACATCTATCAGCATTATATTTTGAGGAGTACTCATGATGACACAGCATTTGCACACTCATTTCAACTGCTATATGGTATTTCCATATTTAAATATATTCTTTTATTTTTGACAGACCTTTGATTATTTACTTTTGGTTTTCATTTTTTATAATTACAATAAATTTTACTTTCAACATTCTTGTATTTGTTTACATGTCTAAGAGCTTCTCATGGGTATGTACCTAAGGGTCACAATTTTAATGTAATCAAATGTATTAATTTTCCTTTATACCTATTATTTTTCTCTCCTATTTATCATTTTCTATCTTAAGATGATGATATCTGATTATCTTTTAGAAGTTTTAAAATTTCCTTTGAACATTTCATTGATACAGATAGGATTGATTTTTATGTATTTTATGAAACAGTAAATAATTTTTCCCATATAGAAGATGTTTGTCCCAACATCTGCTAAAAATATTTTCTTTCCCTTATTGATGTCCAGCTGTGTCCATAAATGCACATGTATAGATTTCTTGGATTTGTTTTGTTCCATTGATCTATTTTCCATCACAACATTAACACAACTACATGCTGTCAATTTTCCTTTATAAATTTTTATATTTAATAGAACAAGTCTTTACTGATACTACTTTATATGTGTCTTGGCAATTTTTTGCCTGAAATTCTTCCAAATAAATTTTAGACTTAGTTATTTAGATCTGTGCATAAACTTATTAGGATCTGAAATGATATTGCTTTGAATTAATGAAACAGTTCTGGAAAATTTATACTTTGTGAATAGTGAATATACCATTCATCAACATACTATGTCTCCTCATTATTTAACTATTAACTAATTGTTCTAGCTTTCTTACATATACTTCTTTAGATTTATTTTAATTAGCTTACATTTTAGTAATTAAACTTACATTTCTTCAAGAGTACGTTTTTCCAATTAGTTGGTGTATGTTTGTAAAGTTGTCATTGTTTTTTGTTTACTGAACTTAGACCTATAAATATTTGAATACTATTATTAAATAATAAGTGAATAAAACATCCATATTCTTGCAATATGGCTAACTTGAAACACCAAAGAACTTTATATTATAAAACAATTAAAACCCCCAAAGCTACACTATTTGAGACATCTCTAGCTCACAAACTACAGAGGTGGTGACCAAGAATTCCTCCATTCCAAAAGAATAAATAATAATACACATTTTCTTATTGGTGATCTATTGAAAATTCTACAACCCCCAAATCTTGTTTCTTACGGATATGTACCAGGAGATAAACATGAATTTTAAAACTAGCAGTCCTCATAAGGGTAAATATTGAAAAAAAGTTCCATAATGATAGTAGTCATAATCTAGTTCCAAGATAGTGCAATGTAGCTTGCCTCCTACAAAAGAACCCTACCTATTTGGCAATTACAACCTTTAGAAAGAAATGGAGCCAACATCTCCATAGAGAGGACAGACATCTCCATAAATGATAGGAGAGGTCAAACCATCTTAGGCTTACACTGCCCTGTTCAAAGACCTAGGAACCACACAGAGAGACCATTGGAACTGACACTCTCCCAGAGCTGAAGGGTTTTCTCCATTAGTTAGCAGTCCCATACTTAGGGAACTGGCTTTCAGTCACTTAACCAAAAACCTCAGCAGGGGTTAGAAAGAGGAATAGACTCCTTGTGGACAGAGATGTTATTACCATGTGTGGTACCTGCACTGGAGGGCACCATTGTAAGAAAGCTTCTTCTGCCATTGGCGCCTTTGTACAGAAATGCTGGCATTCAGAGTTTCTTTTCTTCAAACTACCAGAGACAGACAGCCAAGTCTGCACAACCTGTGCACAGGGTTGACTGATTTCCAGCAAGGAGCATTTAATCCCTCTCACAGGGAAAATAATTGAAAGGAATCTATTATAAGAACAGTTCCCACAAATCTGGAGCTACTGATAAACAGTTTTCCTACATGCTTAACTTCCTAGAACACTTCCACCACAGACTCAAGGGCTTTTTTTTTTTATAGTCTTGCTGAAAATGCCACTCCTTAGGAGGACTAAGGGGTTTTCACAGGGAAGTATGTTTTGCTAAGAGAAGACACTGGCTCTCTCTCCTGTGGGTTCTGCTGGAACTGTGACCTGCTTGTGGACTGGGTCCAGAAATCTTGTATTTGTCTCTTTTTGACTTATTGTTCATGCCTGTGATTCTGGAGGAAACCACTGCAAATCCTTCAGGTTGAGCTCTGTCGCCCAAAACAAAATGCAAAGGGAAAATCTGAATGAAACAAACTTAAATTACCTGATGAAGACTTTAAGACAACAGTTTTAATGATACTCACTGAAATCAAGAAAATGGAGCAGCAAAAGAACACTACAAAAAATATGAGGCAGTTCTACACAGAATCATGGAGTTAAAGGACAAAATAGAAGGGCTCAACAGCAAAGACAAAAAAAAAGAATGAAAATAAAAACCAACAGTGTAGCAGACGTATGGGATAACATCAAGAAAAGTAACATTCCCATCACAGTGGGTTGCAAAAGGGGCAGACAAAATAATAACAGTCTTTCCCTAATCAGAGGAAGGTAACATACCTCTAGACCCAGGAAGCTCAAAGAGTTCCAAAAAGACAAACCAAGCAGATCTACACAAAAACACATTGTTATTAGAATGAAAAAAAATATTAAAAGCAGTTAGAGAAGAAAAAGTTTCATTGAAAGGGGCCCCCATAAGACAGTCCATGCATTTTTCAGTTGGAATTTTAGAGCCAGAAGGTAATGACTGGATATCTATTTATCTATCTATCTATCTAGCTAGATAGATTGATAGATATAGATGGATAGATAGATAGATAGATAACGCACTGAAAGAAAAGAAATTTCAACCAAGACTACTGTATCCTGCTAGATTATCATTTAGAATAGAAAGAGTGATTAAAGCTTTACAGAAAAATTACTGTTAAAGGAATTAATCACCACAAAAACAGCCTTATAAGAAATACTAAAGAAAGTTCTATAAAATGGAATGAAACCTCACTTAGAACATGCAAGGCATAAAAATACAGTGTGGGAAAGAGGACATTAAAATGTGGGCTGTCAGAAAGAGCTAACCTAAATTGCTTTCAAGGTAAAAAGGGTTTATAAACTTAGAAACTTTAATGCAAACCCCAGGGTAACCTGAAAACATAAATCATAAAAAATAAACAAGAAAATGAAAAGGGATATGAAAGACAACATGAATGCTTTCAATGCACCTAATAACAGAAAAAGAACAAAGATTGTCTGCAAAACACACACACACACACAAATCAACAAAAAGTTGATAGTTATCTATCAATAATCATCCCTAAAGGTAAAGGACTGAACAATCAAAGGGTACATCAATCAAAAACATAGTGTCTGAATGGATTAAAAAACAATCCAATCTTCTGTTGTATACAGAAAAGTCATCTACATTAGAAAGACAAAATCAGGCTCAGAGTTAATGATGAAAAGACAATACTATAGTCAAATGGTAACCTAATAAAAGGAGGGACAGCCAAACTTACATCAGTTTAAAAGAGTTCCAACTACAGAAAGTAACAAAAGACAAGACAGGGAATTACATAATGATTACCGGGTACATTCAGCAAGAAGACATAGCTTTTATTAACATTTGCAAGAAATGAAGTACCATCAAATTACGTAAAGCAATTATTTACAGAACAAAAGAGACACTGACTACAATACAATAATAATAGAAGACTTCAGCACTCCACTGACAACAAGGAAAAGATCAATCAGGCAGAAAATTAACAAGGAAACAAATGGCAAATTAGAACAGAACAATTTAATGAAATTTACCAAACACTTCACTCAACAACAGTTGAATTTACATTTTTCTCAAGTGTTCATGAAACATTCTCAATGAAAGACCATATGTTGAGATACAAATATTTTTCAACAAGTTTAAATAAATGGAAAACAGACCAAGCACCTTCTCTGATCACAATGGCATAAAATTAGAAATCAATCACAAAAAAAGCTGGAAAAATACAAAATATGCTGAGGCTAAACAGTATGCTTCTATATGGTTCTTGGGCAAAAGAGGAAATCAAATGAGAATTAAAAAAATACTTGGAGCCAAATGAAGACATGAACTAAAAGAACTTAGGGATGACACAAAAGCAGTACTAAGAGGGAAGTTTATAGCAAACCAAGCCCATCTCAAGAAATAAGAAAAAATGCAAATAAACAATCAAAACCCTAAGGTAAAGCAATTGGATAAAGAATAATTGAAATCGTCAGTAGAAGAAAGAAAATAATAAAAAGGGAAGTAGAAATATATGAAATAGGAATAAAAAAGACAATTCAGAAGCTCAATGAAACCAAAAACTGGTTCTTTAAAAAAATGAAGAAAATTGACAAATCTTTGGGTAAGTTCACTAAGAAAAATATTGGACAACCTAGAGGACACAGAAAAATCCTTAGAGATATACAGCCTATCAAGACTGAAAAAACTGAACAGGATTATCACAGTAAGTAATCAAATGTCGCCCTCCAAATAATAGCTCAGGACCAGATGACTTTATGTGAGTTTTACCAAACCTTCAGAGAAAAACAAATCAATAGTTTTCTCAAGCTCTTCAAAAAATTGAAGAGTACTAAATACTTCCAAATACTTTCTGTGATGCCAATATCACACTGATATCAAAAGCATTTAATGATGTTGTAGAAGGAAGGAAGCTGCACCCCAGTTTCTAGCCACTGAGGACCAACAGTGGCCACCAAGTCACCAGGCACCTGACAGTCTAGACTGGCTGGAAGCTATTGACTAGATAAAAGGACCTTTTCTGAGAATGGAACCCTATGTGCATTTTACAATTATGTGAATCCTGTGTGTTATTCATGTGAGGAATTCACAAATGAATAACTGAATTCCGTTTGTAATTCCTGTTCTAATTCACACCTTCCTCTATCCCTCACCAATAAAAGTGTATCCCAAAAGTATTCCAGGGCTCAGATTCTATATCTGGCCCACACGTAATAAAGCTGTCTTCACTACTTCTAAAAGAGCACCGTTCGTATTTTGTTGGTTGAGAGAGCTATAAAAATGTCACTAAGAAAGAAAACTACAGGATAATATCTCTGATGAATATAAATGTGAAAGTGCTCAACAAAATATTAGCAAAACAAATACAATACATAAAAAGGATTGTCCATATGACCAACTGGATTTATCCGAGGAATGCAAGGATTCTTCAACATACACAAATCTATTAATGGAATATACACTATATCAAGAAAAGCAAGGGGAAAAAAGATCCTATCAATAGATGTAGAGAAATAATTTTACAATATCCAGCATTCCATTTATGATAAAAACATAACAAAATTGGCCTCAAAGGATCATAGTTCCATATAATAAAGGTCACACATATTGATAAAATCACAACCACATCATACTTAATGGTAAAAAACTGAAAGCATTTCATTAAGACCAGGAATGAGGCAAAGCTGTTCAAATTCATGACTGCTAGTTAACACCATACTGGATGCCCTAGCCAGAGCAATTAGGCAAGATGAGGAAAGAAAAGGATTCCAAACTGGAAAAGAGGTAAAGCTATCACTATTTGCAGATGACGTGACATGACATATATGTAGAAAATTAAAAAAAAAAAACCAACTCATCTAAAAGCTACCAAAATTATTTAATGAGTACAATAAAGTGTCAGGCTACAAAATTAATATACAAAATTTTGTAGCATTTCTATATGAAAAGAATATGATAAAAGAGAACTAAATCAAGAAAACTGTCCCATTTATAGTAGAAGCAAAAATAATTAAATACCTTAGAATATACTTACCGAAGAAGGTGAAAGATGTGTATAACAAAAACAAAAAGAGCTTATTAAAAAAAGTAGAGGAAGATACAAAGAGTAAGATAGATATTCTGTACATAGGTTTGGGAAGATAACATTGTTAAAATGGCCATTTACCTAAGACAAACACAGATTTAATCAAAATTCTAAAGGTATTTTTCAAGGAAATAGAAAAATATTAATATTTGTATGAAATCACAAGAGACAATAGCCAAAGTAATAATGAGAGAGAACAAAAGTGGAGGTATCACATCCCAAGATCTTGAGCTGTAATACAAAGCAATAGTCATCAAAACTGAATGATACTAGAATAAAAACAGAAACAGTGATCAGTGGATGAGAACCAGAACTCAAGAGATAGACTCAAGTATATGGTCAGTTAATTTGTAACAAAGGAACCAAGAATATATGATGGAGAAAGAGAAATCTTTTCAACAAATGTCATTGTGAAAACTGGACAGCCACATGCATTAGTGTGAATCTAGACCATTCTCTTACCATACCCAAAAATTAATTCAAAATGCATTAGAGACTTTGATGTCAGAACAGACCATAAAACAGAAGAAAACAGAAGAAACACATTCCTGGACATCAGCATTAGAGAGGTCTCTGGGGACTCAACTCCAGGGAAAATAAATATAAACAAAATAACAAAAATAAAAATAACCTTATGGGGCTATTTCAAAGTAAAAAGCACAGTGAAGGAAATAATCACCAAAACTAAAAGGCATCCTACTGACTGGGAGAAGATATTTGTACATCATACATCTGAAAAGGGTGTAATAGCCAAAATACATAACGAATTCCTAAAATTCAACAGAAAAAAAACCCAGCTAATCAAAACCTGGGTAGAAAAACTGTATTGACATTTCCCCAAAGAAATACAGATGGTCCATAAGCACATGAAAAGATTTAGTTCCTTGATTGTTATTAAGGAAATGCAAACTAAAACAAAAATGAGATATCACCTCACACTTGTGAGAAAGGCTTTTATCCAAAAAGGCTAGAAACAACACATTTTGGTGAGGATGCAAAGAAAAAGGAGCCCTTTTACACTGATGGTCGGAGTGTAAGTCTGTGTAAGCTTTATGGAATTCATTATGAAGATTCCCCCCAAAAGTTGAGAATGGAAATTGCCTATGATCTCATCATCCCACTTCTGGTTATTTACAACCTCCCCCCAAAAAACACTAATTTGCAGAGACATATATGCACCCCCACATGTTACATTATTTACAATAGCCAAGGATTGGAAAGTAGCTAAGAGCCCATAATCAAATAAAGAAGATGTGGTGTACAAGGGGATACTATACAGTTCTAAAAAAAGATGAAATACTATCATTTGTGAGAGCATGGATGGAACTAGAGGGGATAGTGCTAAATGAAATAAGTCAGAAACTGAAAAAAATATCGGGTGACTTCACACATATGTAGAACATAAAGAAACAAATCTTAGGAACAGAAAAAATAAAAACCAACCCTTAAACATTGACAATAGAACTAAAGTTACCAGTGGGGAAAGGGATGGAAGGTGGGAGCAAATGGTGATGGGGCCCAATGCTACAGTAGACATTCATGAACGATTTTAGGCAATTTGATGGTGGGTATAGTGTGTTGTCACACATTTGAGAGTGAACCTACATATATGGACTTACATTACTTCATTAATCAGTTACTTCAAAAAATATTAAAAATATAGTACAGTCACCCCATAGATAGTTATTAACTCAGTAAATGAAAAAAACACAGAAACACAACAGCAGGGATAAATCTTGAGTGCATAATGTTGACTACAGAACTAAATCTAACTAGATAACATATAGTAGGACAGCATCTTATAGAACTCCCAAAATAGTAAAATTAAACAATATATTCTTAAGCATTTAATATTTATGCTAGAACTGCATTTTTAAAAGCAATGAATGAACAATCAAAATTTAGTGTAGTGTCTCTGAGGAAAGAATCATAAATGTAAGACAAGGGAAGAACATATAGGTAGATGCGAATTACTGAAGAAATTCCTATTTCTTGGGTAATTTGAATTTATGGATATTCATTGTATCATTATGATATATTAATATTTATGTAACATACATTTTTATATATGCTAAAGTGTATTAATAAAATAACAAAATGATTAAAAATGGGAAAGAATATAAAGCATACATACACTCACTTAACAAATATTTATTAAATACCTACTAGACACAGATACTGCTCTATGTGCCAGTAATTCAATAGCATGTACTTGTATTAAACAAACCAAAACAAAGATCCCTGTAGTAATGCAGTATACATTCTATTGGATGCAACTAAACAAACTATGAAATACACTTATCAAAATTAAAACACTTATAAAATTGCCTGATGAAGAAATAAGAGTCAATGTTTTCACTCTGAATAAAGTATTTTAAAATTACTAATGCAGTCTGTATAAAAAGAGAATAGCTAAAGTATTCGCAAGGAATCAAATCTCTCCTGTAACATTACTTTGCTTCTTTCTGAAAAAGCGTCAGAGAATGGCAAATGTTTGATATGAAAGAAAAATCAAGCATATTTTAACTGGGTTGAAAATTTTACTTTAAATTTAATGTTTCACAGAATGTGAAGATCAAGAGAATTTTACTACCCCAATTTAATTTTTCTCCCCCAAATTTTTAATACCCAGGTGCTGAAGATTTAAAATAGTTGTCTTTTAAATTCAAGTGCAGATATAAACCAACTATGTCTTATTTATAAATACTGAACTTTTGCCTATCCCTTCAAAAAACTCTACATGAGTATTCAATCAAATAATAATTTGTTAACATTCACTATATACTACCTCATAGTAGAGACAGTGGAGGTCATCACATTCAGGGTGTTAATGAATAAACACTCTGTCAGCTAAGAACTGCCAGGGTTTTCCTACCAATCAGAAAAATTACTCATGTAGTTATGAAATATTATAGTCCCAATATGCCACACTAATGAATATTTCCAGATAGCAAGGCTGTCCTTCTACTATATAAATAAGAGTTACTAGAGGGGAAAAGAAAGCAAACATAATCTAGCATAAAATCTTGAAGAGGTCCTTTAATATTGAATGTGAAAATATAAAAAACAGTATTTTCTGCCATCTGAGTGAAGATGTATAATTTAATATTGGGTTGAATTACAGCATTTATTGAGCTACACTAGAAAAATTGGAGCACTAATTCAGGATAGGGTGTTTGAGCCCTAATCTACTAAGGGTATGATTAAAAAAAATAACACAGGACTTCCACTAAAACACTGAAAATGGCAAAATTAACCTGAAAATCAATCTATCAAATATGTTTTCTTAATATTATAAAATTTATAAATATCAATTAGTTTTCACCTGATTTAATAAATAAAATTATAACTTTCTGAGATGACTCTAAGCAAACTTCCGAAAATAAATGATCTGAAACTGAGATCAAGAAATCCTGATCAAGAGAGAATGATCATTAATTAAAATTACTGAAGAAAGTAAAAGGAATAGTGATAAAACATATAAAAATTAAAGATTTTGTTTTGGTCAAAAAACTTTCAAACTCTAAAAATTGGCATAAACTAAGGCTAGTCAGTTTTCCATCATGGGAAATGATTCAAAACTATATGGTTACAAAGAGTAAAGAAACAAAAAGTAGAGATCAAAGTCAGAATTCAATAAAACAATGTATGTCAAGCATAGTACCCAGTACATAGCAATAGTCAGTGATTAACAGAGTAATCACTCTAAGAAATTTAGCATAGAAGTGGCTGTGCTATTGTTAGATTGATTTACAATTGATCTTTAAGGTTACTGCCATTCCTTCCGAATGCTTCTCAAATCACCAAATACTACATAGATTATAATATATTTGACCAGTAGGTTCTGACTTGTTATATATAATGAGTTCTGAACGGAGTCATTTGAATAACAAGGAAAAATAATAAAAAAATCTTCATTTGCATGTTATTGTCAAAGGAATATTTAAATAATGAAAAGAGATATTTTGGTTGTACCCTCAGAAAAACCTTTTCTCAGGAAAAATTTAAGGAGCAAAGACATGATAAAGTTTTCTAGAAGTGATTTACCTTTTATAGCAAACTATCTTTAGTACTTTAGAAATCCCATCTTACTCCCATATGTTAATATCTTCTTTGAATATAAAATCCAAATTAAAAACTAATTCTTAATAGAAAGCTTTTGTTAAAAGCAACATTTTGAAATGCTGTCAGTAACTATCATAAATATTTGAGAAGTTAATATTTTAATCTTCAACTATAGCACAAAAACACTTTTAGTGACAGACAGTGCTTCATTAATGGAGTTCTGTGTGTCTAATTGCTTTAGGCACAGTGAGCTGCATTATTTTGACACATGACATGCAATTAGTACATGGTCACACGGCTAACGGGAGACTTTACACCTTTTTTCCTTCTACATTCAGAGTGAATAATTAGCATATTTTTCTGCTTAGAATAATAATCAGAGCCTTAGATCCAGAAATTGCCTAATGAGGTAAAATTCCAGTTGTTGACATTATACATGTGACACATTTTTTCAGTTGCTAAAGTAAACCTTGTGCTACTACTTCATTTACCCTTTCCAAAGTGCCCTTATGAGTCAGGAGTTATGTTGTTCTTAACATAAAATTGCTTAGAAGACTCCAATAGATGTTTTATACCACTATTTCAATGCTCTTCACACAGTAGGTACCAAATTAATATTGCTGACAAATATAAAAGGATACCTTGTGATATCTTCTACTGTCATTAAGTGATTATCAGCATCCAAAATAGAAATAAACTATGAAGCAATTAAATGTTATTTTTAGAGTTCTTAGAACAAAACAGTGATTTATTTCGAAATACAAAATTAGATCCAAAGTTGTTTTCATTAAAATGCTATTAATTTTATTAAAAAAATTTAACAGTAATGCAAAAAAATTATCCAATATTTCCTTAGGGCACAGACAGATCTTATATGAAACTAATGAAGATTAAGTTTCAGTTCATAAATTAAATGCCCCCTTCAAGGTGAACTCTATTCCTAATAATTTTATCTTCATAATTTGTATTATTTTCCTTTAAGAGAATTCCATCCAAGTTATATGTCTCAGCCCCCCAAAACTTGGATCAGCTCCCAGTTAAAATCATTATCCCATGTAAATATAAGCTCTTGGATGCCGCAAAGAAATTTTTTTATCCTTTGAGAATATAGTCCTTTCTTCATGAAAATCATAGTGGCTTTGATAAGTTTTATCAGCAGCCTTATTGATTATTCAAAGTTCCAATTGTTAAAGATTTTAAGATTTCGAAATCCCTACTCTACAAGATTTAAATAATATCTACTTGTCTCCTCTTAATTATTACTGCAATATAATTTCTATTACTATGATGCTATAAAATTACTAGGCATTGACAAAATATTACTTTGAGAAAATATTAATTTGATATTATGCAATGTGAAATATGTTACATAATAGGAATGGTGAATACAATAAATAAAGTGAAGGAGGGTGCCATCAATAATAAGAAGATTCAACTGTGCTTTCTTATATTTAAAGTAAATTTACATAGACCAAATGTTTTTAAGAGACCCCAAAGAATTTCAGTCATTTGGAGTGTCTCATCTGCCAATAAGATAACTCATGGGGGTAGGAGGATCTAGAAAAGTCAAGCATGTGATTAGAAAGTGGGAACTTTCAACCCCTCTCCCCAGTATCCAGGGAGGGAATTGGGACTGGAGATTGAGTTCAACAATCAATGGATCTAATGATTTAGTAAATTCTGCCTGTGTGGTGAAATTTTAATTATGTCTTTCAAACAACCAGGTTGAGAACACCTAGGCTAGTAGACACATTTATGTTTCAGGAGGGTGGTACAATGAGAGAAGGCATGGACATTGCACACTCCCACCTTTCCACTCCCCCATACTTGCCCTATGCATCTCTTCCATTTCACTGTTTGTGAATTATTTTCTTTACAATAAATGGAGTAATCTTAAAATAATCTTAAAATTAACTATCAATTGACAGTAGCTCTAGGAGTTTGATTAATCAATGAAATTATAATTGTTAAATGTTAACTCTTACATGTGAGGAAATAAATGAAAAAAATCTTGGAGATATTATTATGGCTTGTATTAATTTAGTATTATTACTTAGTATTGTTCTGTTTTACATACATAAAAACAGCAGGCTAAATTCCATCACACAATCTACACACTGTGAAAACTTTTATTCTGTACAAGATTACTAGTAAAATACAAAAAGATATGGACCCAATATATCATTATGACTTCAAAGTCAAATTAGTTAAATGATAGTTAATGTAAATTTTCAACTTGTAAAATAACAATATCAGTGTTTGAGTTGGTAACTACATTTATCCTTGAAATACCTAATTTTTTATAACAAAATAAAAAAATCATTATATCAGAGGAACAAATGGGTAAAAGAATGACTCATTGCTGGGAAGTTATATAAGAAATAATGCAGCTAGTGTTGATAAGAAATAAAGCAAATTTCAGAAGAAAGTAGCACAAAGTATATGATTCACTGACAAAAATAAATCATAGTAGCAAGATATATACAATTAATATTAAAAAACCTACTGATAGAATCCATAATAGAAATGGTCATCATTAACTGAGCAAATATATTATCCTTGTGCTTTACATAATCATGTACACTGTGCTAGATGCGTAATATTAATGGATCTAACAGATAAACTGCAGCGATTTTGTACTATTCTCATTTGGTGAAGTTGGCAATACGTTTACTAGAATTCCCTTCTCTATATGGCTCCTAAAAGAGTAGGTCTGGCTTAAAAGAGGAGTTTGCTTGATATCTCAAAGATCAAAATTAAATGACATCTTGCTCAGTTGACATAGGGCACCAGGCATTGCTGTGGCTCACACAGGCTATAGTTGACCTGCTGCCTCACCAAGTGGCTCCACCAACTCCTGTGATATATGTCCTTTGGTGTCTGCAAGACGTGGCCCAGGGCAAGGACTTCCTCTGCAGGTCATGAACACAAATAGAGGTGGAAGCAGGGGAGTCAGATACAGGTCTCGCTGTGTTTACAGGTTCTAGTTTATCCTTATTCCCCCTTAATAGACATCCAGCTTTTGCTCCCTTCTCCCATCTCTGTACAGTAATACCTTCAGGCCCGTCCTCCCGTGAAGAGACTTCTTCACTAGCTCTCACAACTGTCTCAACCCTATGACAAATCCTATATACCTTGCTTCCTTGATCAAAACATTACTGATCCAGAAAATAAGTTTCAGAGATAAAGCAGAGCGTTTTGATTTCCAGTCTTATGATCAGGTTATATAATAAGGCTGCTTATACACTGAATAAAACAGTAAATTAAAATAAAAGCACAAAAGGATCTGATGAGTGATTATGTTTCTCTGGAAAATACTACAAATAAGCACAAAAACTACATCCTAAGCACAATGAAAATATTTATTTCAACATGTAGTAAATACTAGAGGCAATCTTTAAAATATTGGCATCAAAACTGAAAATCACTGCCTTTATTATTTCTCACTTTCACTAGTCAGTAAAATTAGAAGTGAGGATTATAAACCTTGATAAATGAACAGAAAAATAATTACATTGGCTTCTTGTGTTGCCTTCTTACAAAAAGTCTTTAAGAATCAACTGAACACTAATAAAATTTGTTTTCTAGTTAACTGGAAGAAAACACAAACACAAACATTATTCTCTTAAATGACAGAGTTAATTCGATATTAGGTATGCTTGATTCTACAATTGTAAGTAAACTGAATAATTTCAGCAACATATGAGCATGTGGTTTTTATAAGAAAGCACACATTTCACTTATTTTTTAAATAGAGATATATAATGATGTAAAGAGATATAGCATAGTACATAACAGAAAAGGTAAATATCAAATTCTTGAAATATCACATTATTCCCATATTAATTCAGAAGATTACTCTATTATTAATCAAAATAGAGAAGTGGCTTTATAAACCTTAAAAATCGACTAATTCTTATCTAATAAAACAAAAAAGCAAGAATATCAATGACAATTTTGAGAAATGACAATACTATGAGACCACTACAAATGTCAAAATACTTTATTAAATTGCAATAACTGAAACAGTGTGGCATGGATACAAGTGTGCATGTGTGTATACATACATATATGTATATATAAAATATGTGTATATAAATAAATGTTAAAGATAGATATGTAAATACACTTATTTATATACATATGTGTGTATATAGATATGTATATATACTGGAAACAATCCAAATATAAACCCTATCACTCTTTTCCCTTAGTAAATAGGGAACTTAAAAAAAGTAATATTAGAACGAGTGGCTAGGAGCATTGAAGAAAAATATCAATTTGCACTTTATCTTTTTAAATGCCAAAACCACTGGTTGTGGGTATAGTGTGATATACATATTGAAAAATGTGAATATATGCTCTTGAAACTGATAATGTTGTAAACTAAGAGACAGAAAAAAAATAACAAAACAAATTAAATCACCTTATATATGATAAATATATAAGAAATAACTTTATATCTTAATATATATACATAGTCAAATTACATAAATAAAAATTAAAAAGAATTTTTATAAAATTCCTGTAAGGGAAATGACTTGCTAAGCTTACAAATAATGGAAAAAATGACTAAAGATAAAAGTGACAGATTTTGGTGTGCTCTGGGGAGCAGTGATTAGGTCAATTGCCTCCAAAGAAGCAAACCATATATCCCTGGTTTCAAGTCTCAGGTTCAGGCAGTAACAATCAGTATGGACAACTAAGAAGAAATAAAACAAAAAGTACTTACTACTCTCTCAGCTTGACTGCCTACTAGTCTTCATCCCTGACTGTGCCTTTCCTTAAAAAATGTCTTTACACTATGCCATGCAGTGTTTATAGTTTTAGTATAATAAAAGGCATAAGAGAGAAGAGGAGGTGCCAGATGGTGACTGAAGGTGCTCCCTTTCTTGCTTCTAAGAGAATCAACTAAATCTTTTCCACTAAAGTGACACCAGGCAGGGGACTGTGGAAAGGCTGAGACATGCCAGCACCTCAGAGAAATACAGGGTCTTCTTTAAAACTACTGTGCAAGGCATTTAACTCATCAGTTTAAGGGAAGATGGGTGGAGAGAAACAAGTGGAGACTAACAAGACTGAGGTTTAGACTATGACTACAGAGGGGCAGCAGCAGTCCCCTGGTAAGGTGAAAGAAGAGAGAGGAATTACATTTTTTAAAAGTGAAGAAACATCCAAGACCTCTACAGGAAAGGCAACAAAGAATGGTTATGATGCTAAGTGAAATACATCAGAAAGAGACAGATAAATACAAGATGATCTCAATAATATTTGAAATATAAACAAATTAAAAATCAAACAACTAAATACAAATTAAATACCAGCCCATGGACAATGACAACAGAACAAAGACAACAAGCAGGGAATGAAGTGGGGAGACCTGAGCAAGTGGCGATGGGTTCCAATGGGCAGTGGTGGAAGACTTTTGATAATTTGAAACTTGGCATGGTGTGTTGTCATATATTTGATGAGTCTGCACATATGGCACGTACTATTTTGTAATAAAAGTTAACTAAAAAAATATTGAAAAGAATAGGTATCCTAGAAGGTGAAGAGAGAGAGAAGAAAACAAAAAGTGTATTCAAAGAAGTAATAGCTGAAAATCTTCCAAACCTGGTGAAGGAATCAAAGAAGTAAACAGAATAGCTGGATATCTAAACATAGAAACCTATACCAATACTTCTAATAGTAAAACTACCAAAATTTCAAGACAAAGAAAGGCTATTAAAGGTGACCAGGGTAAAAAGCAAGTAACATATAAAGGTACTTCTTCAGATTAACATCAGACTTCTCAGCAGAAACTACAGGCCGGGAGAGTGAAATAACATATTCAAAATACGCAAAGATCAAAACTACCAGATAAGATGCTACATTCTACAAATCTCCTTTTCAGACATGGAGAAATAAGTTTTCTCTAACAAAAACTGAAGGAAATAGCTACCATGAGGTTCTTCTCCTTTACAAGAAATCTCAAAGAATGCTCTTCTATCTAAATAAACAACAAGGCAAATGTTCAGAGACAAAACCAGAAAACTGACATCAACATGGTAGTAGTAAGCTCTCATGTAACAACAATCACTCTGAATGTAAAAGAATAAATTCGCCAATCAAAAGGCACAGAGTTGTTGTATAAATTAAAATACAAAACTCAAATTTATGTTTTTTACAAGAGACAATTCAGTTTTATTCCAACCCCAGCCGTGGGTCTCAAACCTGAGTACATGGCTTTTATAGCTTATGCCTTAGTTGGCTGAGCTATCTGAATCACAGGAGGGGGGACAAGATACTTAAGATATAGAGACAAAAATAAACAAAGTAAAGGGGTAGAAAATGATACTTCAAACCAATAGAGACTTTTTAAAGGTAAGAACTGCTATACTCACATTAGATAAAATAGACTTCCAGAAAAAAGAAGTATCCAAAGACAAAGATGATCATTATAAAATAACAAAAGAATCAATACAACAGGAAGACATATGCTTATTGATATATATGCACCCAACATAAGAGCTCTCAAATATCCTCAGAAAATATTAGCAAACCTATAGGAAGAAATAAACAGCAACACAATAATTAATAATTGGTGACTTCAATATCACACTCACAGTAATAAACAGGTCATCCAAATATTAAAGTAACAATAAATTAATGACATTAAGTGACAAATTAGATGAGATGAGCTTAATAGGCATTTATTGAGTAATTCACCCCAAAACAATAGACTACACATTCTTTTCAAGTCTCATGAAGCATTCTAAAGGATAGACCACATATTGGGACACAAAACAGGCCTCAAAAATTTATAAGATTTAAATCACATATTACATTTTTTTGATAACTATAGCTGAAATTAGACACCAAAGGTTGAAAAGGAGAAAACGTCAAATAAAGAAAAGTAAACAATATGCTGCTGAAGAACTATTAGGTTAGTGAGGAAATCAAAGGCAAAATTGAAACAATATCTGGAGTTAGATGGAAACGAAGATGCAACTTACCAGAACCTAAGGAATTCAGCAAAAGGAGTACTAAGAAGGAAATTTATAGTAATACAGTCCTACTGTAGGAAAGAAGATAACAAATAAAATCTCGAAGCTTTCATCTAAAGGGACTAAATAAAGAAGAAAAAAACAAATAAGGAAGCATATAAAAAAAAAAAACAGGAGCAGAAAATAAATGAAATAGAGACTATCAAAAAAATCAATAAACCATGAGCTGGTTTTTTATAAGGGTAAAAAAAAAATAAACAAACTAGTAACCAGTCTCACAAAGAAGAGGAAAGAGGAAACACAAATAAATAGAAGATAAAACAGGTACTACAGAAATACAGAGTCATCATAAGAGAGTCTTATGAACACCTAAATCATAACAAATTGAATCATCTAGAAGAAATGAACAAATTCTTAAAAAACATACAACATTCCAAGACTTAATCAGGAAAAGATATAAAACCTGCACAGACTGGGCACAAATGTAGAAATTAAAATGATAATAAAAAATCTCCCAACACCAAAATACTGAACCCAATGGTTTGACTAGTAATTCTACGAAAGTTACCAAAAAGAATAAATGACAAACCTTCCCAACTTTATTTAAAAAACTGAAGGAAAACTTCTAATCACTGTTGATGCCAACATTATCCTGACTCCAAAACCAGAAGACATCATCAAAAGGAAAACTACAGACCAAGATCTTTGATGAATATAAATGCAAATATACTTAGCAGAGTAATAGCAAATCAAATTGAACAACTTATTAAAACATACATCATCATCAAGTGGGATATATTCCAGGGATGCAAGGATGGTTCGACATATGCAAATCAATAAATATGATATACCACATCAGCAAAAGGCAGGACAAAAATGATATTATCATCTAAATGGATAGAAAAAAGCATTTGATGAAATTCAACACCATTTATGTTAAAGAAAACCCACTAAATAAATGGAGATGAACAAATGTCAATATTGTATAAGCTATATATGATAAACCCAGTGTCAACATCATACTCAATGGGGAAAAACTGAAAGATTTTCTTCTCAGATCAGGAACTAAGCAAGGATGTCTACATGATTTAGTCAATAAAATCAAATTACTGGTTACATGAAGGGAAGGGAATGTGTGGGTGGGCTAACTGGGAAGAGGGGAGCAATTGTTTAGTGAAGGAAGAACTCATGTGGTGGTGGTGAACTTAATGTAGTATTTACAGATGTTGATTTACAATGATGCTCACTTTAAACCTATTAATGTTATGATGCAATATTCTTTCAATAAAATTAACTTACATAAAAATGGAATAATTGAAAGTCATATTACAGATGTGCAAATATTTTCAGTAAAAATATCAATAGGGTTGTTTTTATTATATACATCACCAAAATAAATTAATAAGATTATCATTAGGATACAATAATTAAATGGACAAAAATATAATAAAATAATTCTCAACATAATTACAATTAGTGAATAAATGTGATATAATTGTTAATTTTCACAACCATTTCCAAACATGCATACTTAAACAATGATACTTCATTTCCATGTATCAAATGAGTTATGTCTTTGGCTGTATACTTTAAGACTTTGATGAAATAATTCTAATTACAGAAATATATCATTAACAAAACCCTATACACCCTGTATAAAGATTTTCAGCTCATCAATATTTATGATAAACTTATTAAAGTTAAATATTCAATTAATCATGATATACTTGATACACAAGATACACTTTAAAAATAGTGTGCAGTTAATGAAAAGTGTGGCTATGAAGATTATATAATTATATGAAAAATCATTTAACCATGTTAATTTTAAACAGTAAGATAAAGCATTAAATATAATAGTATAATTACAATGACAATATACCCTTTTTGAATTAAAATATAGCATGAAAATGCAAGAGGAAAATATACCAAAAAAGCAACAAGAAGGAAGAAAAAAATCCAAAATTAGTGACTAAATTGTAACATTCTGTGTTTCATGCATCATGTATACTTTGTAGATCCCAGAAATTCTACAGTCCTTTATTAGGATTCTATTCAGTCTTAGATTTGATGAGAATAATCTAGCATCTCCCGTGGATATACCATTCTCTTTGTGGGTATTATTTAGACATTCAGATTTTGCATGTTTTAATGTTTGACAAATACTTAGCAAATTATTCCTTATAGTGTATCTGGGCAACTTGTTTTCTTTTCTTCTAAAGTATTCCATTTCTTATTCTTCTGCTATAATGAAGTACTTGTTCAAAAATTATTCTTAATGTATATACAAAACCATACTTTGAATTATAGTCAGTTTATTAGTGTTTCACCTGTTTCTTTCACCATAAATGGTTAGAAAGTAGTTAGAATAGACACATAATTAGAACATTAGAAAAACTGCAAAATCCATGAATGAAATAATTATTTCTACCCCTTCTATGAACAGTGTTATAAGAAAACAAGCAGTCATTAATTCAGTGGCTTTCAGGTCTGTTTTCCTGACTTTTACAGTCATCTTAGATTTACTTGAGAAAAGTAATTTCCCTAAATTAAATATGTGAAACAGCAAATTTCAAAGTTTCTTTCATAATTTAATAAATATTATGACTAACTGAAAATGTAATAGAATTATTTGAAAATTTATTCAACCCAGTATTGTGAATAGACAGGGATCAATGGCTGATGCATTTACAAATTATGTATGATTAGTCTATTCAAAATATAGAAATTATTGCACATCATCTTGTGCAAAGTATAGTATCATTCAAATTTTTTACTTTTGTTATTCACTTAAACATTACCCAAATAGTACAGTTATCCTTAAGTCATCTGACTGAGTATATAATTTTCACTGTCTTAAACGTCTTCAAGTAAACAAAAACTAAAATTTTAGTTTTTAATTTATACTACATTACCTTTGCACCAACATAGTCTGATTATAAACAAGACTCACTTCTGAATAGTAAGGAAAGACCATAAAATGATGTTTCACACATTTTAGACTACCTTCACTGAATGAATATCATGTCTCCAAATGCTTCAGAGAACCCACTCAATGAAAAAAGCTCCCAGGCTAATAGAAATAGAGCTTTAAGTCTCTGTAAATGCAGCCTCTCACAACTGAACCAGGAAGATATAGATAACTTAAACTGACTAATAACCAATGCAGAAATTGAAGTGGCAATCAAGTCTCAAAAAAAATAAATAAAAGGATGTAAGACCCCATGTTGTCACTAGTAAATTCTACCAAGCACTCAAAGAGCTATTTCTCATCTTTCTTAAAGCCTTTCATAAGGCAAAGAGGAAAGATAACTCCCAAATACATTATATGAAGTCAACACTAACGTGATTCCAAAATTAGACAAGAGCAATACCAAAAAGGAAGCTACAGACCAATATCAATGATGACTATAGACACAAAAATCCTCAACGAAATCTAAGCAAGTCGAATTTAAAAGCATGTTAAAGAAAGTACGTATCGTGACCAAGTGAAATTTATTCCAGGGATGTAAGGATGGCTCAACATATGCAAATTAATCAATGGAATGCACTACATGAACAGAGAAACAACCAAAAAAATATAATCATATCAATAGTTGCAGAAAAGGCATTTGACTAGATTCAGCACCCATTTGTGATTAAAAAAAAAACAACCTCACAAATATGAATAGAAGGCACATCTCAACTTAACAAAAACTTATATAACAAACCCACAGCTAACAACATATTCAAGGGCAAAAAGCAGAAAGCTTTCTTCCTGTGACCTGAAACGACAAAGATGCCTACTCTCACCACCACTATTCAACATAGTTCTGAAAGACGTAGTTATCACAACAGGGAAGTAAAGGACATTAAAGGAATCCAAAACAGAAAAGAAGAAATAAAACCCACATTATTTGCAGGTGATAGGGTATTATACCTATAAAATACTTAATACTCTACAAAACAACTGCTAGAAATATTGAAAAATGAATAAAGCAAAGTGACAGGACATAAAATCAATACACACACACATGCACACACACACATACACAAATCAGTAGCATTCCTATATGCCAACAATGAGCTAGAGGAAAAGAAATCAAGAAAAAAAATTCCATTCACAATAACACCAAAAGGACAAAATAACTGGGAAAATATTTAAAAGGAAAGTGAAAAACCTCTATCATTAAAATTACAAGATACAAACAAAATAAATAAAAAATACAAATAGAGGGAAGAATATTTGTGCTCACTATTGGAAGAACTAAACTGGTCATCTTAAATTCTAAACGATATACAGATCTAAGGTAATTTCCATTAAAATTTCAAGGACATTTTAAAGGAAATTGAATGAACAATACTTTGTATGGAACTACAAAAAGGCTAAATAGCCAAAATTATCTTCAGAAAAAAAGGACAGCAGAGGAATGACACACCCTGACTTAAAATTATACTACAGAGTTATTTTTTCAAAGGAATATGGTATTGAAAAAAAGACACATCAGTAGAATAAAATTTAGAAAAATCATACTTAAATAACAGGGAATTCATCTATGACAAAGGAGTCAAGAGCATACAACGAAGGAAGGAGTATTTTCAACAGACAGTGTTGGGAAAATTGGACAGTTACCTGCCAAAAAGAGGGAGGGAGAGAGGGAGGGAGGGAAGGAAAGAAGGAAGGAAGGAAGGAAGGAAGGAAGGGAGGGAGGGACTACTAATTAGCATCATACAAAAAAGTTAACTCAAAATGGATCAAAGACCTAGACATAAGACCTGATACCATAAAACACATAGAAGAAATTGTAGGAAAAATGATCCATGACATCAACTTCAAAGGTATCTTTGGGAAATTACACCTACAGTAAAAGAAGTTAATGAAAAACAAAATAATTGGGAATACATCCATCCAACTAAAATGTTTCTAGACAGCAAAAACAAAACAAAACAAAACAAAACCCATCACCAAAACAAAAAGGCAATTCACTGAATGGGAGACAATATTTGTACAACATATATAAGACAAGAGCTTTATTTTTCAAGTATATAAAGAGTTTCTAGACCTCAACAACAACAAAAAAAACAAAACCCACTCAAAAATGGACCAAAAAGCTAAAGATACACCTTTCTAGAAAAGGCACACCAATGGTCTATGCGCACATGAGAAAAATGCTCCACATTACTCACTATCAGAGAAATGTAGATAAAAACCACAATGACCTGATACCAGTGAGAATGATGAATATCAAAAAGACATGAAACAAGTGTTGAAAAGGGTGAGGAGAAAATGGAACTTTCCTTCACTCTTGGTGGGAATGTAAATTCATGTAATCTCTTAAGAAAACAGCATGGAGAGTTCTCAAAAAAAAATCCACCCAGAGGTCTAGCAATTCCATGTCTAGCAATATACCCAGAGAACACAAAATCACTAATCAGGAAAAATTATATTCTCTCCTGTGTTCATAGCAGCATCATTCACAATAGGCAAGATATGGAAATAATGCCCATCAACAGATGTCTGCGTACAGAAGCTGTGATATTTATATTCAATGAAACTCAATGTAAATATAAAAAAAGATTAAATCATGCCCTTGGCAACATCACTGATGAAACTGGAGGGGGATCATGCTAAGCAGAATAAGCTATAGAGAAAAAGAGAAGTGCAAGATGGTTTCATTTATATGTGTAGTATAAAGAAACAAAACAACGAACAGACAAATTTCAACAAAATTCACTGGGTATAGGACTGCTGTTACCTGAGAAGACTGTGTGTGTGTGTGTGTGTGTGTGTGTGTGTGTGTGTGTGTGTGTGTGTGTGTGTGTGTGTGTGTGTGTGTGTGTG